>PVJS01020720.1:8478-32383 GCA_004027185.1 Glis glis | reverse complement strand
AGCCGGGCGTGGTGGTGCACGCCTGTAATCCCAGTACTTGGGAGGCGGAGACCGGAGGATCCGGGTTCGCGGCCAGCCTCAGCTCTCTCTCTTTCTCTCTCCTTGTCTGTCTGTCTGTCTGTCTCTCTCTCTCTCTCTCTCTCTCTACTTAGTGAGGCCCTCCGCAACTTCATGAAACCCGGTTTCAAAATAAAGTATAAAAAATAGGGCCAGGGGTGTAGCTCAGAGGTAGAATGCCCCTGGGTTCAACCCCCGGTACCACAAAAAAAAAAAAAAAGAAAGGTAAGGCACAGACTGGGAGAGCATGGTACAAAAGGATTAAAGAAAATGGAAAAATGTGAGAAAGTTAAGAGACACAGAGGACAGAAGGTACGCACATCTCTAACAGGATCTCCTAGAGGAGAAAACGGAGGGAGAGGCAATGTTCATAAAGATAATCAGTCAAACTTTACCATCCTATGGAAAGAGCTAAGTCCTTACCTTGAAGAAAGAGACAGGAGGAAACACACACACATGATTGATGATAACTGTAGAATCCTAGATACAAAGAGAAAGTTCTGGAAGCAACCGGAGACAAAAGACATTATCATGGAAGAATAACTATTAGACATGACAGCAAACTTCTCAAGGGTAGCAATATCATCTTAAGACCAGATTCATATATTCAAAGAAAAAACAACTATTAAGCTTAAAATCATACACAAAACCAAAGTGTCTTTTAAAATAAGAAAAATAAAGACCTCGTCAAACAAATAGAGAATAAGGTTATCTTGGTTTTTGTTGTTGTTGTTTTGTTTCGGTACTGGGGATTGAACTCAAGGGCATTCTACCTCTGGGCTACTTCCAACCTTATTTTATTTTTATTTTTATTTATTTATTTATTTTGTGGTACTGGGGATGGAACCCAGGGGCATTCTACCTCCAAGCTACACTCCCAGCCCTATTTTTTAGTTCTTTATTTCGAAACAGGGTCTCACTAAGTTGCGGAGGGCCTCACTAAGGAGCTGAGACTGGCGGCCAACTCAGATCCTCCTATCTCAGCCTCCCAAGTACTGGGATTACAAGCGTGCACCACCACACCCAGTTTATTTTTTATTTTGAAACAGGGTCTCACTAAGTTGCTAAGGCTGGCTTTGAACCTGTGATCCTCCTGTCTCAGCCTCCCGTACTGGGATTGCAGGCATGAGCCACCATGCCCGGCTGAGAATAAGGTTATCACACACTGTTACCCAAAGATCTGTGAAGATCTGCAGAAGTTGTTTTTTCCTGGAGTGCCAGAAGAAAGAAACTGAGACAAAAGGGAAGAAATGAGATGCAAGAAGCAATTGAGAAATATATTGGTAAACATGTAGACTAAATTTATGCAAGTATTAATTGTAAAAACAAGAGTAATAATACTGAGAATTGATTGGGGATTACAAATAGGGTATAAATAAAATACAACAACAACCAATCAAGAATAACATGTCAGCCAGGTGTGGTGGCACACACCTGTAGTCCTAGTACTTAGGAGGCTGAGACAGGAGGATCGCAGGTTTGAGGCCAGCCTGAGCAACTTAGCAAGAGCTGTTTCAAAATAAAAAATAAAATAGGGCTGGTGGTGTAGCTCAGAGGTAGAATGCCCCTGCGTTCAATCCCCAGTACCATAAAAAAAAATGAAATGAGAAATAGGTTGGAATATAAACCATTGTATTGTTTAGGAAGAGGCGAGAACTCTTAACTTTAAACCTTTAAGGCAATGTATATATACATTTAACATTAACAAAAATTTTAAAATCCTCTGAAAATATAGATATAGAACTATATAACTTCCTAATCAATAGAGGACTTTAAAAAAGCAAGACAATAGATGACAAGAAAAGAGAGACAGAGATTACAGAGTAACTTGCTAACATCAATACTAACTATATCAGTGATCAAAATAAAAGAAACAGATTACATCTCTTAATTAGAAATCAGCAATTCTCACATTGGATTTAAAAAACAGCCAAGTCCTGCCATATGCTGATGAAATAAAAGATGAGATAAAATACCAGGGAAAGATACTGTTTTTTTCTAAAAAAAAAAAAAAGCAGTAACACCAATACTATTATTATACAGAGTAAATGTTAGCAGTGCTCTTAGTGGTAAAAAGCATTTTTGCAAAATAATAAAAGGAATAATTCTTTTTTTCTTTATTCAGTGCTGTTTCGTTCACTGTCTTGAACAATGTGTGGTATATAGTAGATGCTCAATAAATGAATGGTTGATTGAGTTGTGAGGAAGATACAGACCTAACAGCATGGCCTTACAACACATAGAGAATGACTTGACAAAACTCGAAGGAAAAACTGATCAATTTATAGTCACACTAGAATATTTTTAATATTCTTTGCACAGGAAGTAAGATCAGACAAATTTAGTTGAAAATACAGATGATGTGTATAACTGAGTTAACAAATTCAAGCCAGTGAATGGAACCCTACATCTAACATAGAACCCTAGATCTAACAATTAGAGAATAGGTAATTTTTCAAGATCATTTACACTAAGCTTTAAATGATATCTTAATAAATATTAAAGAATCTATATATAGATCATGTTCTTTAGCCCAGTGTGATGAAGTTAGAAATAAGCAACATAAACATTTTTTAATGTTTGGAAATTTAAAAACATGCTTTTGATAATTCAGTCTTCCAAGGATAAATAATAATGAGTGTTAAACACATAGAAGATGAACAGTAAACCGGGCGTGGTGGCACATGCCTATAGTCCTAGTACTTGGGAAGCTGAGACAGGAAGATCGCAGGCTTGAGGCTGGCCTCAGCAACTTAGTGAGGCCCTGTTTCCCAATGCAAAATAAAATAAGGCTGGGGGTATACTTGGAGGTGTACTTTAGTACCTCTGGGTTCAATCTCCAGCACCATGCATAACACACACACACACACACACACACACACACACACACACAGAATGGCAATGAAAATATTGCATATCAAATTCATAGTACAAATAGGACAGAAGGAAAATTTACTGCCTCACATGTATGTATTTTAAAAAGAAGAATGAATCTCTCTCTCTCTCTCTCTCTCTCTCTCTCTCTCTCTCTCTCTCTACTTAGTGAGGCCCTCCGCAACTTCGTGAGACCCGGTTTCAAAATAAAGTATAAAAAATAGGGCTGGGGGCGTAGCGCAGAGGTAGAATGCCCCTAGGTTCAATCCCCGGTACCGCAAAAAAAAAATAAATAAATTTAAAAAAAATAAATAAAAAGAAGAATGAAAATTAATGAGTTATTTCTAACTCTAGACATTAAGAAAAAGAAAAATAAAGCTAGAAAGAAAGAATAATAAAGATAACAGCAGAAATTCATTATATGAAAAACAAACACTATGACAATACTAGTCCTTTGAAGAGACTAAGAAGGTACGATATTTTATCTTTTGGACACTTTTTCATATTTTAATATCTCTAAATATTTTACAACTGATGATATCTAAGATTCAATAAGTATTATGGACAAACTTCTGGTAAGGTTGACCCCCCCAAGAAAGAGAGAGAGAGAGAGAGAGAAAGAGAGAAAGCAAGGATAAACAACCAAAAATGCTTTGACCAAATTAGTGCCAATAAATATGAAGACAAATGACATAAATCTTATTATATATATATATATATGTATGTATTAAATACAACTTGAAGCCGGGTGTGGTGGAGCACGCTTGTAATACCAGTACTTGGGAGGCTGACACTGGAGGATCCGGGTTCGTGGCCAGCCCCAGCTACTTAGTGAGGCCCTCCACAACTTAGTGAGACCCTGTTTCAAAATAAAGAATAAAAAATAGGGCTGGGGGTATACCTCAGAGGTAGAATGCCCCTGGGTTCAATCCCCAGTACCGCAAAAATAAAATAATAAATAAGTAAATAAATAAATAAAACTCGAGAAGAAATAGAAAATATACTAGACCTATATTTAAATCTACCACAAAGAAAACATGAAGTTCATATGATTTTACAGGCAAGTTCATTTCCAGAAAACAAACTCGAAAATGAAAAGCTCTTTTTTTATTTTTTGCGGTACCGGGTATTGAACCCAGGGGCATTTTACCTCTGAGCTACACCCCCGGCCCTATTTTTTATACTTTATTTTGAAACCGGGTCTCATGAAGTTGCGGAGGCCTCACTAAGTAGCTGAGGCTGGCCAAGAACCCCGATCCTCCGGTCTCCGCCTCCCAAGTACTGAGATTACAAGCGTGCGCCACCACGCCCGGCTGAAAAGCTCTTTTTATGAGTCTAGTATATCCTTGATAACGAAACCAGACAATGATTGCATAAGAAAGGAAAATATAAATCAATCCTGGTTAACAACATAAATGTAAAAACATACTAAACAAAATAATAGCAATTGAAATCTGGGAATGTGGTTTTTTAGAAATCATGACCAATTTGAGTTTATCATACAAATGCAATGATGAATTACTATAAGGAAAAAACTGCTATTTCATTTCAATGCATTAATAAGTTAAAAAAGAAAACCATGTGACCATCTCAGAGCATACAGGAAAGCAATCAATAAAGTTTAATGACCATTCGTGTTTAAAAAAAAAAAACCCACAAAACTCTTAGCTACAAAGAGAAGAAATAAGAGATTTTCCTAACCTGAAAAAAAATATCTACCAAAAGCCTACAACAAACATATTCAATAGTGAAATGTTAGAACCATTTTTAAATTCAGAGGAGAAAGGATGACCATTACCTCCACTCCCAGTTCATCCATTTACTGGAGATCCTGTGCAAGAAACATGTACAATGTGAGCCGGGCGTGGTGGTGCACGCTTGTAATCTCAGTACTTGGGAGGCTGAGACCAGAGGATTCGGGTTCGTGGCCAGCCTCGGCTACTTAGTGAGGCCCTCTACAAGTTAGTGAGACCCTGTTTCAAAATAAAGAATAAAAAATAGGACTGGGGGTGTAGCTCGGAGGTAGAATGCCCCTGGGTTCAATCCCCATTTCAGCAAAAAAAAAAAAAGAAAAGAAAAGAAACATGTACAATGTGTATGAATTAAAATCACTATAATCCCAGTACCTGGGAGGCCGAAACAGGAGGATCACAGGTTTTGTTTTGTTTTGTTTTGTTTTGTTTTGTTTTGTTTTGTTTTGCGGTACCGGGAATTGAACCCAGGGGCATTCTACCTCCGAGCTACCCCCCCAGCCCTATTTTTTAATCCTTTATTTTGAAACAGGGTCTCACTAAGTTGCGGAGGCCTCACTAAGTAGCTGAGGCTGGCCGCGAACCCAGATCCTCCCGTATCAGCCTCCCAAGTACTGGGATTACAAGTGTGCACCACCACGCCCGGCTGGATCACAGGTTTGAAGCCAGCCTCAGCAACACAGTGAGGCTCATATCAACTTAGCAAGACCCTGTTTCCAAATAAAAAATAAAATAGGGCTGGGGGTGTAGCTCAGAGGCAGAATACCTCTGGGTTCAATCCTCAGCACCATTAAAAAAAAGGAATCACAGAAATAGACTAGCATAGCATATTAATCATAGCTTAAAGTCCCAGTCTGACAATCCCGTATCTGCCATATCTGAGTGTTTTTGATGATTGCTCTGTCTCTTTGTGGGTTTTTTTTATTTGTTTATTTTTGTGGTACTAGGGATTGAACCCAGGGGAGTTCTACCTCTGAGCTGTACCCTCTGGCCTTCTTATTTTTTATTTTGAAACAGGGTCTTACTAGGTTGCTGAGAGTCTCACTACATTGCTGAGGCTGGTCTTGAACCTGTGATCCTCCTGTCTCAGCCTCCCAAGTATGGGGATTACAGGAATGCACTACCACACCTGGCTTTCTCTGTCTCTTTGAACTGTGTTTTTGTCTCTAAGTATGCCTTGCAATTTTTTTTGTTGAAAATCAGACATAATATACTGGATAAAATGAACTAAGGTAAATAGGTCTTTAGTGTGAGGTTTAATATTTGTCTGGTCAGAGGTTAGTTTACTGTTTGCTGTAGCTGTAGGTGTCAGAGGCTAAAATTCCCTCTGGTGTCCTTGTTTCTGTCTCTTCTGTTGGCTTTAGGTTTCCCTAAAACAGGTTTTCTTAAATAATGTCTGACGCAAGCAATTCCTTCAGTGGTAGTCCCTGGGGGCCCAGTTGATGTGATGGTGAGGTGTAGGGAGGGGGAAGGAGTCCATTAGACTTAAGATGAGGTCTCAGATTTTAGTGAGCCTGTGCGCCTGGGCTGTGACCTTCACAAGGGCTTCTTGGTTTCATTTTGTTTTGTTTTTTCCCCCTTTAGCTGAGACCAGAAGACTAGAGGGAACTGAAGTTGGCGTTTCCCTTCCTCCATGTGGAGAGGTAGTGAGGCTGGATTGAGTATTTCCCTTCTCTTTGGTTAATCTTTGGTAAAACCTCAGTCATTTACGCTTAGATAAATAGTTGCTTTTTTTGGGGGGGGTACCAGGGATTGAACCCAGGAGCATTCTACCTCCAAGCTACACCCCTAACCCTATTTTTTATTCTTTATTTTGAAACAGGGTCTTGCTAAGTTGTAGAGGGCCTAAGTAGCTGAGTCTGGCCACGAACCCGGATCCTCCGGTCTCAGCCTCCCAAGTACTGGGATTACAAGCGTGTGCCACCTTGCCAGGCAAATAGTTGTTTTTGAGGGCAGACATTTTGGGGAGAAGACCCGCCTAGAGTTGTTTTTTTTTTTTGGTTTTTTTTGCGGTACCGAGGATTGAACCCAGGGGCGTTCTACTTCTGCACTACACCCCCGGCCCTATTTTTTATACTTTATTTTGAAACCGGGTCTCACAAAGTTGTGGAGGGCCTCACTAAGTAGAGAGAGAGAGAGAGAGAGAGACAGAAAGAGAGACAGAGAGAGAGAGCTGAGGCTGGCCGCAAACCTGGATCCTCTGGTCTCCGCCTCCCAAAGTACTGGGATTACAAGCGTGCGCCACCACGCCCGGCTCCGCCTAGAGTTTTTAACTCTCAAACATGTCCACACTCAGCCTCCACCTACTCATCAACGACAGTCTGGGTTTTCTACCCCAGGGCTGCCTCCCATGGAGGTTTCTGTTCCTAGACCTTTGCTAAGTTGTGATTCTCTATATCCACCCTTCCCTCTCTTAAATTTAGGGGGCAGTGGTTTGCTCTGTGGCCTTAGTTCTCTGGTGGATTTTTTTTTATTTTTTATTTATTTTTTTTTTATTTATTATTTTGCAGTACCGGGGATTGAACGCAGGGGCATTCTACCTCCGCGCTACACCCCTGGCCCTATTTTTTATACTTTATTTTGAAACAGGGTCTCACGAAGCTGCGGAGGGCCTCACTAAGTAGAGAGACAGAGAGAGAGAGAGACAGAGAGAGGGAGAGAGAGAGAGAGCTGAGGCTGGCCGCAAACCCGGATCCTCCGGTCTCTGCCTCCCAAAGTACTGAGATTACAAGCGTGAGCCACCACGCCCGGCAGATTTTTTTTTAAATGTTGACGATTTTCAGTTTGTTTGGCCTTTTTTTTTTTTTGTGGACAGGGATGATGATGTCCAACTTCTTACAATGCAGACCAGAACTAGAAGTCTCCAAACAGCTTTATTCATAAATTATATGATATGATTGTTTATATAGAAAATCCAAGGTAATCTACTAATAGAATAAGAAAGTTCAATAAAAAATAAGGGGTTTGAAAAATAAATATATAAATATATGAAATTCAACAGCATTATTAAATACCAAGAACAACCAAATGAAAAATACAGTTAAAGATTCTATTCACCATAGGGAAAAAATCTGTAAGGTACCTAGAATTGAATCTAGCAAAAGATGAGTAAAACATTTATAAAAAATATTTGATAGCCGGGTGTATAATCCCAGTACTTGGGAGGCTGAGACAGGAGGATCACAGGTTCAAGATCAGCCTCAGCAACTTAGCAAGACTCTCAGTAACCTAGCAAGATCCTGTTTCAAAACAAAAAATAAAGGACTGGGGAATTTAGAATACCCCTGAGTTCAGTCCCAAGTGTGTGTGTGTGTGTGTGTGTGTGTGTGTGTATACATATTGTTGGACTATATGGGACAAGGAGAGGGCACAGCTCGACAACAGGAACAGATTTTACTCTGGATAAAAACCGGGAGAAAAAAATGATTAAAATAAAAAAAAAAAAACTGGGAGAGAGTCCATGAGAGTCAGGAGCCCCTTCCTTATAGACTAGGGGCCTTTTATGGGGCATTAGGAGGGAGGAAGAGCAGAACCAGTCATGTATTCCTGCAACTGGTGAGTTTAACCACAGGCCAGGGCAGGTAGATTTATGGAGTAGGGGGCAGGGGAATGGTTAAGAGCCTTTTCCCACCACTGCTGGAGTTCTTTTGTTCTCAACCTCCTCTGGCCAAGCCTTACAGTCAGACCTCACAGTGCCCACACATATATGTATATATACATATATTTATATTTGAACCAGGCACAATGGCACATGCCTATAATCCCAGAACTTGGAAGGTTGAGACAAAAGGATCGTAGGTTCAAGACCAGCCTCAGCAACTCTCTGTGAGACACTGTTTCAAAATAAAAATAAAATGGGTTGGGAGTATAACTCAGAGGTAGAAGACCCCTGGGTTCAATCCCCAATATCCCCCTCCACCAAAAAAAGAATATTACTTGAGACAAATTTTTAAAATCTTTTTTTTTTTTTGCGGTACTGGGGATTGAACGCAGGGGCGTTCTACCTCCGCGCTACACCCCCGGCCCTATTTTTTATACTTTATTTTGAAACCGGGTCTCACAAAGTTGCAGAGGGCCTCACTAAGTAGAGAGAGAGAGAGAGAGACAGAGAGAGAGAGAGAAAGAGAGCTGAGGCTGGCCGCGAACCCGGATCTTCCGGTCTCCGCCTCCCAAAGTACTGGGATTACAAAGCGTGCGCCACCACGCCCGGCCTTTAAATTTTTAAAATCTAAATTAATGGAGATATATACCATGCTCATGGATAGGATACCTCAATATCACAAACCATGCAATGGGAAATATTCACAAATGTTAATATGATGTGAATATCAATAGATTTAAATTTTAAATGTTTGTATCAAGGCACAAAACCTCAGTCACAAGACAAGTTCTGAGCCTGGGGTGGTGGTGCATGCTTGTAATCCCAGTACTTGGCAGGCTGAGACAAGAGGATCACAGGTTCGCAGCCAGCCTCAGCAACTTAGTGAGGCCCTCTATGACTTAGTGAGACCCTGTTTCAAAATAAAAAAGAAAATAGGGCTGGTGGTATAGCTCAGAGGTAGAATGCCCCTAGGATCAATCCCCAGCACCAAAAAAAAAAAAAAAACAAGTTCCATTTTGGTCAGGTTATGGAGAAATAGTAACTCTCATACACTGCTGGTAGATGTCTCCAAGGGAACAGCCTCTCTGAAGAGCAATTCAGCGTTTTCTAGAAAGATTGCAGATGTACATCTCCTGGGTCCCAACAATTCCACTCTATGCTACTTGCCTTTTCCAATATTTTTTTTATCTGCCCTTCCAATGCAAAAAAAAAAATGGTAAAACTGCTGCTGTTTCAGCACAATTTGAGGCTGTGATAACAACTGTTCTAGTCATCACCATATTCTTTATGCCATGCACTTGAAGCAAAATAATTTAATTTTACTTAATTTCATACATTAATCAATAAAATTATTAATACATATTATGAAATCTCAGAACATGTCTTGAGTACATGTCCTTTTAACATTAATATTTGGTGTAATGAAATAGGAAATATACACAACACACTTCTGCACACCAACGCATGGCTGGTTGTTCTCTCAAGGAAAAACACTTGCGCAGTGTTTTGACCTATGAGATGAAGTAGCCGCTTTTTTCATGGAATACCATTTTTACTTGAAAGAAAGACTGACAAACCATGGTTATTCAGACTTGGGAATTTGGCAGGCATTTTCACAAAAAAATGAACAAAGTGAGCCTGTCACTTCAAGGAAAGAGGCTGACTGCATCTGTTGCCAGTGATAAATGTTCAGCTTTCAAGCAAAAATTAGAATTTTGGAAAACTTGTGTCCACCACCATGAACTTCACAGTCCTCCAAGTTTTAAAAACTTTGATGATTAAATCAGTGGTGATGTAAACAAATGTGCATTTTTGATATTGCATAATGAAATCTGTCAACATTTGTAAGACATGCATAATTCAGTGAACTAATGTTTTCCAAATGACCAAGAAAGATCAATGGGGTTTTTGTAACAGAGTATAATTACATTGATATGATTTCAGATTCTGTAATGCAATGAACCTTTAAGAAACTATTATTTGTTGACTTTTGATTTAGTTTCTTTGATGAAAAATTATCCAAAATTATCTGAGGTTATTAGAATACTCCTCCCCTTACAACTCTATATCTGTGTGAGGCCTGTATTTCTTCATATATTTCAACCAGACAACATATTGCAACAGATTGGATGCAGAAGCAGATATGGGAATCAGCTGACTTCTATTAAGGCAGACACTAAAGAGACTCGCAAAAACACAAAACAATTCCTCCTAATATTTCCCCCTAAGGTGTAATATTTTTAGCCAGGTGTGGTGGCACAAGCCTGTAATCCCAGTACTTGGGAGGCCGAGACCAGGAGGATCATAGGTTTAGAAACCAGTCTCAGCAACTTAGTGAGACCCTGTTTCAAAGTAAAAACTAAAACAGGGCTGGGGGTGTAGCTCAGAGGTAGAACATTCCTGGGCTCAATCCCCAGTACCACACACATACACACACAAAAAAAGTGCTAGATTTACTTGTATTAATGTGGTTGGTTTGAAACATGTTAAGAGAAATAAAAACATGTTGCAAAAGGAGAGGTACAGAATGGTACCACTTACATACATTTTCAAAACAGAGAGAAGGGTGGTATCGCTTATGGATATACCCATATGTAGTAAGAATACACACACTTAGTTGTGGGTGCCCAGGAAGATCCATACCAACCTCAGGATGGGAGTAGAAATTGGGACCAGGGAAAGGAGGGGACATTTCAAATATACACATGCAAACTATTTAGCAAAAGATGGGAAGTAAATATAGCACAAAGTTATCATTGACTGATCTGGGCCATCG
This sequence comes from Glis glis, assembly GCA_004027185.1. Taxonomy (NCBI): domain Eukaryota; kingdom Metazoa; phylum Chordata; class Mammalia; order Rodentia; family Gliridae; genus Glis; species Glis glis. Next base: position 21,324 of record PVJS01020720.1, on the reverse strand, counting down.
ATATTGTTCCGTACATTGCCATTCAGTTGAAATATCCCAGTATTAAAATATATTTATTTGTAAGTGCCTCTGTGTATTTGCTCTCGGTGAAGAAAAATTCAACCGGCTGTTCCCAGTAAAATGCATTTTCTCCGCTCAGGGCCGGACGGTCAGCTGCCCTGCTATTTGCCGGCTGCTTGTTGAGCCTAATAAACGACATGGGATAGTTGAAGGGTAATGTCTTTTCTGTCTGCAAAGCTCTTGATCCTGGGTTCTCAGTCATGGCTGCAAAGGAAATTCGCCCTCGGATTTCTTACAGAACTCCTGCAGCTGTCAGGCAGGGCATGCAGCCAGAATAGCGAGGGAACAACTTGAGCAGGCCCCAGCAGAGTCCCCGGTGCAGGACTCCCAACACAAAGTCTCCTGTTCCTTTTCCTTTTCCTTTTGAAGCTAGAGAGAAGCCTTTGATTTGTGTGGTGATGATATCATGCAGCCTGCTGGGTGTAGCTGGGCTCTGGGCGTGGAGGCGCCTAATTCCCCCAGCACTGCCTGAGCCCCGCTGGATGATTGCACAGTAGAGCTCAGAGTATATATTTTTGCCTTTAAATCCGTGCATTCTGCCCAGAAGCTGCTCAGCTTCCTGGTCTTTTTATTAAGAATACCCTCGGCAATCATTTTCAGACTTCGTAGCCTCTGATAAGGAGGGAAGAGCTTGATATTCTGGTTTTGTTTCTGTTTGAAGAGTGTATGCCCAAAGGAATTGTATGTGTCCCAGATTCAACACAGCTGTTAATTAGAGCTGAGAACACTTGGTTGACCCCTATGTGGCTAATTGCTAGAATTGAGAAGCGTCTCTAAGGGCCTCGTATGATAACAACTGAAAATTGTACTGAGCCTCACCTAACGCTTCTGGATCCCGTTCAGGCCGGGAAGCAATAGGCTCCCTGCGGTTCCTGGCACGGGAGAGGCCGCTGTGTGCTGAAGGAGCAGCATTCAGGATTCTCTTCAGTGATTAAAACACCCACATTTCACTTTGGATGTGCGACTTGAGGCAGTGTGCTCCGGAACTGTACAGTGTAGCATGTGTGGCCTACTTTGGGGCTCCCTAACATTGCAGCCTGACACCAGCCCCACGGCTTCCGGACCAGTTCTGTGCTACAGGGGGTAAGGCCACTCCCGTGGGGACCCTACACCGAGGGGTAGCCTCAGAAGCATTCTGTTTCTTCACCTTAAAATATCTGGGTTTTTTTGTTGTTTTGTTTTTGTAGGGTTGTTTGTTTATTTGTTTTGTTTTGGTACCGGGCATTGAGCCCAGGGGCATTCTCCCTCCAAGCTACAGCCCTAGTCCTTTTATTTTTTATTTCAAAACAGGGTCTCACTAAATTGCTGAGGCTGGCCTCAAACCTGTGATCCTCTGATCTCAGCCTCCCAAGTACTGGGATTACAGGCATGCGCCATTACACCCAGCTTTAAAATACCTAACTCTTGCCAGGCGTGACCCTGTTTCAAAATAAAAATTTAAAAAAATAGGGCTGGGGGTGTAGCTCGAAGGTAGAATGCCTCTGGGTTCAATCCCCAGTACTCCTTCTGCCACACACACACACACACACACACACACACACACACACACAAACCTAACTCTTAAAATGAGAAAAATGTATGGAAATCACCAGTTCCCTGCCTGGCCCACAAGAGAGGCAATCACCTCCCTGTCCCCTGTCTGCTCGGTGGGCAGAGGACAACCGTGGAAATAACCAGAATCAGAAAGGTAGACTGACAGAGAGGGTGACAGCCGGGTGTAGGTGGGAAAGAAGAGGAGAATGAAACCAGCCGAATAGAGTGGGAAGAGGGGGTTCTTCCTCCTTTCTCCCCAGGTCATGGGGGAGAAGGAAACCCAGCGGAGCTGACGCTGAGTGTTGTGGCCTTCTCAGCCAAGAGGCCCGAGCCTACCCCAGATAGATAGTCAGCACTCTGGCCGACACCACTCCTCAGCCTGGCCAAGGAGAGTGGCCTGGAGCCAGCGTGTAAGGGGAGACTCATGATCCTTTTTCCAGAAGAGGTTCAAACCATGGGTCCAATTCCAGAAAGTGACAGCAACAGAAAAGCAACCCAGAGTCAGCCTAGCCCAGAGCCAGGTTGGGGAGAGACCAAAATGGAGCTGGAGACAAGGGAATCAATTTCATTGACCTCTAGACCCTAGATTGGCTGTCAAGGGCACCCTGCTCCAGGGACAGCTGGGAACTCCACGGGCCGTGACTCTCTATTTGGACCTTTCGCATCTTCCTCCTTCCAACAGACGCCTCTCACTACCAAACGTAGATGGAGACCCCTGTGTGCTCAGGCTATGTGGAGCGAGAGTAGGGGGGGACAGAGAATCTACAAAGAATCACAGTGTGCAACACAGAAGAGCAGCAAATTATTCGTTATATGGTGGAGTGTGGGCTCGGTCTGCACCGAAGTGGAAGGGGACCAGTGAGGGCTCAGGTAGTCAGGGATACTCCACGCAGGAGAAGTGGAGACCGGGGGTAAATAGCGTTAGAAGTGCTTTCCTTGGATAAATTAATGAGGCTGATCTCACTTGACTGGAGGTTCATGTTAGAAAATGATGGGACATCATGGTCCTATATTGTCATAAATTTACATGAGGCTTTATATGTTGAGTTCTTCATGCAAATTCTCCTAATTGCTCTTCACAATCTCCCCCCTCTGCCCATGCTGGGGATTGAACAATGGCCTCGCACATGCTAGGCAAGCGTTCTACCACTGAGCTACATCCCCGGTCTGCTCACAAGGCTTTTAAGAAATAATTTTTATTTTCAGAATTGGAAAATAGCTTAGATTTTCTATCTTCCAGGCTCCTCGCATTACACTTGAGAAAATGAGCCCGAAAGAGGTCAAATGACCAACTCAGGATTATATAGTCAACGAAAGCCAGGACTGTAACTTAGTCTTATTATCCCCGACGGACTTGCCAAAAACGGTATAAAGGCAGTCTTCATTTACATGGAGTTTTTTTCAGTGCTGGGGTCCGAACCCATATATGGAACTATTTCCTATAATAGGCACCTAAAAGAAAATAATTTTAAATGTTTTGTTTCCTTATAATAAAATTAATATATAATAATAAAAGATTTTGGATGTAATAGGCCAAATGCAATCATCCACAAACGCAGCATCCAATTCATAGACTTTGTTTCTATCCTTTTACTGGTGCACTGTAGTGTCACATCATCATGTAGCTCAGAGTGATAGCAACATACATGCACACAGCACGTGGTGAGCTTCCCCCTCCTGGCTCCCTCTCCACGCCCTCCCCTTCCCCTTACATGATATTGAGATTGGCATTGGTAATTTCACGTACGTACATAACATCAGTGTAAGTGTTTTCTTCATTAATTCTCCCTCTCCCCCTCCCCTAGACCCCCTCCATCGCTCCACTGGAGTCTCTCCTCCATCATCTGAAGTCCCTCTTATATCTTGATTACTCCCTAGCTTCCACATATAAAACATACAATTCATAGACTTTCTGAAAAATCATTAAATATCGATGTTATTTTCACTTGATCCTTATGTACACGTAGCTTTGTTTCATGTGTCTGGTCCCCTTTAATGAGCAGCATTTTAGGCAGGAAAATATGGTAGGAAGAGCATAAGATTCGGAGGCAAAGATCTAGGATCAAGCCGCGTCCAGTCATCTCTAGCTGTGTGATCTTCCCTGAGTCCGTTAACTTCCCCAGGCTTTGGTTTCTCCTTGGCAAAATGATGGGGGTCCAGTGATCCACTTCAGATGCCTGCTCTGAGTCTGAACTTCAAAAATCAAGCATTGTAAACTTGGAACAGTTAATTAAAACAAAACTGTATCTGATGTTTTTAAAGGAATGTAACAGCATGTTAAAATAGGCCTCTTCCTCTCTCAGAGTTTTGGCTGAGGCTCCAAAGCTGAGAACAATAGGGTGCAGTCCCCCCACCCTGCCCCCACCTCCACATCCTAAGTGAGGTACCAGACTGTCTACAGGACTTGCAGCGAGAGTGGCCTAGAGCCAGCCAGTACTGCCAGGATTGGAGGTGCACACATCCTGGGCTTCATCAGTGAAGGTTAAGGTGCCCTCTGACTTCCCTGGGAAAAATGTCTTCAGCGAAAGGCTGGCTGGGGGCATCTCCGGCAGCAGAGGAAAGCCAGTGGGTCCCAGCAAGAACAGGCCACCCTTGCAGGAACAGGGGGAAGTCTGTGCCAGGTGGAAAGAGAAAGAGAATGAGACTTGAGTCATCTTATAGAGCCCAACAAAGAGGCCCTTCCAGATGATTCCAACATGAGAAACGCTGTTTGGATGAGCTGCTGCAGTCCAGGTAACAATGGGGAAAACTGAAGAGCCTCTCGCTGTCTTGGTCAACACACTCACTGCTGTAATCCCAAAGACCTGACCCCACGACTTAGAGGAAGGAAGATTTATTTGCTTGCAGTTTCTTGGTGATTCCGAGTTCAGTCCATGTGAGGCTGGGGTCCAGAGGTCTCAGGGCATGGCGGTGGGAAACAGAGAGAGGGAGAGTACATGGGTTCTGCTCCTCACATCATGGAGACCCAAAGCAAGAGAAAGCCAACAAGCAAGGAGATGCAGACACAAGCACAGTCCCTAAGGCCAGACCCCCAGGGACTCACCTTCTCCAGCCACACCCCGCCAGCCTGGGTTGCCACCCAGATAAATCTATTGTAATGGATGAGGTTACAACCCTGTGATTTAACTATACTAACCCTGAGCTTTAATTCATGAGCTCTTCAGGGGGCATTTAATATCTAACCATGGCACTAGCTAATACGGCCACTGTCTAGGCAAGGGAATACTGTAGTAGGAGGTCCAAAGGAGGAATTGTCTCTAAATAAATCCTCAAAGCACCCCACTACCGAAATACTACTCACCAGGGGCTCTGTGGTTACAACTTCAAGAGTCACTGAAGTCCTGGTCTCTCTTTTTTTTTTCTTTTGTGGTGCTAGGGATTGAACCCAGGGGTGTTCTACCTCTGAGCTACACCTCTAGTCCTATTTTATTTTTTATTTTGAAACAGGGTCTCACTAAGTTGCTGAGAGGCTCACTAAATTGTTAAGGCTGGCCTCAAGCCTGTGCTCCTCCTGTCTCAGCCTCTCAAGTCTAGGATTGGGCATCTGCTACCATGCTTGGGTCCATCTCTTTCTCTCTCTCTCTCTCTCTCTCTCTCTCTCTCTCTCTCTAATTCTCTCTCTCCTCGACCTAGCTAATGCAAGAGGAGGTGAAACAGAAAGAAGAAAATGGATATAACCCCCTTCTTCACAATATAGGCAAATCTGGGTATGTTTCACGTTAATGGAGGGAAGAACTTTAATTTAGGTAAGAAATTAAAGTTTCGATATTAGATTGGACTGAACTTTTTAATAGTTAAAGGTAACTTGAGAACCATGAATAGGGAAAAAAGATTTGAGAGAACAGTTTTAAAGGGACACTCATAAGAACAAGTTGCTTTCTGTTCGAACCCTTCCAAGACCATCTTGTTTCAGATATTAGTTACAGGAGAAGTATTTTTGATGAGTTGGGGGGGGATTAATCACAAAGGGGAGAGAGACTGGTGGCTGTAGTCTAGAAATTAGACAATAAGGCAATGGGGACTGAGGACAAGTCCAACATAAGTCTGGCAAGAATTGTAAGGATCGCTTAGGTGGGGAAGGGAAGCAGAGGGGATGACTCATGTGAGCTTCTAAAGTTCTTAGCTCAAGAGGCTGGAAGATGGTGACTTGATGGATAGCAATGCCATTTGTACAGCTAAATGTGACCACACACTTAGGTCAATGATGCTGCGTTTCTGGAACTCCTCAATTGAGTTCTTCTGCGCCAATGATTTCTGAGCCAATTTGTGAGTCATATAAAGCAATCAATCGCATTACTTTTCATTTCTCCATTTTTTTCATTTAATTCATCATGTACCAAGCTTTTAAGTGTCCCCTAAGCGTTATGTACTGTGCTGGCCACCGCAGAGAAAAGCAGCAGGACGCGGGGTCCATTCTCAAGGAGCTCGGTCTATCTGCTCCACCTACTCCAGCTAAATATTGGGGTAACCCTGGCTTTTTCGACCTTAGCCCCTTTAACTCCTTTGTGTCATTGTTCTTCATGTAAAAAGACCAGAGCATTGTGAAAATTGAGTGTGTACCGGCTTAAGTGCATGACCTTATCACATTTTGTCTAAGTTGTTTTGTGTCCTACAGAATTTGGGCTGTTATGACCACATGGTCCAAAAATTTGATCTCTGTCCAAATCTGTACCATGTAGATGTAAGCAGACCCTCCAAATCAGTCTAAAATTCATTGGCAAAAAATGTACCTAAACAGGCCCATACAAATGTGTTCCCTGTCTCTCACTCTCTAATACACCCACCCCCCCACACACAGCACCCACACACACACACAGCACACCCCCCCACACACACAGCACACCCCACACACTTATTGATACTATTCAGATTCAGTTCAATTTGATAATGATATATTTATATATATCATACTCAAAATATTAAAGTTTTATGCTAATTTCCCTAAGGGATATGAAAAATTAAAAACATAGTCTTTTCTTTTCAGAAGCCCATAATTTAGTAGGACAAACAGGTACATTTATAGACAAGCATATGCAATTCAAAGTACATTTTGAAGTGATTTTAAAAGAATAAGCAAGTTAGCAAAGGAGACATAATCTACAATAATAGCCTACGTATTTAAAGTCTATTTTGGTCCTCGGGTGCAGAGATCTGAGTTAATCGTGTGCTTTGATTCATTCAGCAAACATTCTTTGAGCACCTACTGTGCAGCAGGCACTGTTCTAGGTACTGAGGATGCTCAACTTTTATTCAAGTTAAGGATACAGTCAATGAGTGAGAAGATCGCTAACAGCGACCGTGGGAAGATAGAGGCAGGGTGGTGGGATGAAGAGTCATCAGATGGCGCTTTAGTTTGGGTGTCAGAGGAAGCTTGTCTAAGGCTGCGACATGTAAGTGTGACCTACACGACAGGAAGGATCCCACCCCGAAAAGGAATCATAAGGAAGAGCATTCACACAAAGGGGTGCAAAGGCTCCAGACCAGATAACCTAAGGCTAGACTTTAGAATAATATAAAGTTGCCACGCGTGGTGGCGCACACTCGTAATCCCAGTACTTGGGAGGCTTAGACAGGAGGATCGCAGGTTTGCGGCCAGCCTCAGCTACTTAGTGAGGTCCTCCACAACTTAGTGAGACCCTGTTTCAAAATAAAGAATATAAAAATAGGGCTGGGGGGGGTAGCTTGGAGGTATAATGCCCCTGGATTCAACCCCCAGTAGCACAAAAAAAATAATAATAATATAAAGTTGCCGGGCTTGGTGGCCCACACTTGTAATCCCAGTACTTGAGAGGCTGAGACAGGAGGATCTGGGTTTGCCGCCAGCCTCAGCTACTTAGTGAGGCCCTCTGCAACTTAGTGAGACCCTGTTTCAAAATAAAGAATATAAAAATAGGGCTGAGGGTGTAGCTTGGAGGTAGAATGCCCCTGGGTTTAATCCTCAGTACCGCAAAAAAGAAAAAAAATATATATATATATAGTTTAGGTGATCTTAAACACATCATGCACACATACAACACACACAACACACACACACACACGAGTTCCAAAAATGTTACAAGCATTGGCAGAACAGCTAGAATCTGTGACGACTTTGGAAGAAGTAACAGTCATTTGGATCAAGTTGAAAAACTCATCATATTCACATTTATTACTTAATTTAACCAGGAAAAATCTAAAGAAAAGCAGGCTATTTGCAAACTGTACATGAACTCTAAGCTTTAGGAACGGCACTGCTGCACAGTGTATAGGAAAAGCCATAAACTCTTAAGTAACGATTTGAAATTACGAAGCCCCGTGGTGGCCAGCGGACGAGTAAAACAATTCCATCCACTACGGTGAAGAACCGCAGCTGTTGCTGTTTCTCTCGGCTGGGGCGTTTATGCCACATGCTCGTCATTGGTCCTGGATAAGGCCTTGCTCCTATTTTATACTGCTATTTTTGCCAGTCTTCACTTCCACGGGTATTCCAATATGCTTAGAATATGTCCTCAGGCAGGTGTTCATCTTTGAGAGACCCATGGGTTGTTTTCCATGAATGTGATGTGTGTGTGTGTGTGTGTGTGTGTGTGTGTGTGGTACTGGGGATTGAACCCAGGGGCGTTCTACCTCCGAGCTACACCCCCAGCACTATTTTGTTGTTTTATTTTGAAACAGGGTCTCACTAAGTTGCAGAGGGCCTTGCTAAGTTGCTGACTGCGAACCTGCGATCCTCCTGTCTCAGCCTCCCAAGTACTGGGATTACAAGTACGCGCCACCCTGCCTGGCTCACAATCGCTTATTGAATTGCAGCTATAAGAGACACTCGTTTTTGTTTTGGTTTTCCTTCATTAAGTCAAGGTTTTATTTCCTTCCAGGATCAAAGCACCTGTATCAAGCAGGTATTTGCTAGGGATAGGCTACTTCCATCCCTTGAAGGAACTTACAATCTAATTTCCTTTGTTGTTGTGGTGGTGGTGGTGGTAGTGGCGATTGAACCCAGGGGAGTTCTACCACTGAGCTACACCCCCAGACCTTTATATTTTATTTACCTGTGGTACTGGGGATTGAACTCAGGGGCATTATACCTCTGAGCTATACCCCAGCCCTGTTTTATTTTCTTATTTAAAAACAGGGTCTCACTACATTGCAGAAAGCCTCGCTAAGTTGCTGAGGCTGGCTGAAAACCTGCAATCCTCCCGTCTCAGCCTCCCAAGTACTAGCATTACAGGTGTGCACCACCATACCCAGTCTTTACTTTTTTTATTTTGAAACAGGTTCTCATTTAGGTTACCATGTGCTGGCCTCGAACCTGTGATCCTCCGGTCTCGCCTCCCAAGTACTGGGATTATAGGCATGGGCCACCGCACCCAGCTCTAATTTCCTTTTATAACCACAGTCAATATTGATGCAGGTAGCAGATTTACCAAAAATTTTCTGTAGTTCTGTTTTCTTGCATCTATATTTCATGGTCTCAGGATCACTCAAAACTGACAGCTTTACCAAGTTCCTGTTTTCCATTTCCAGAGACCACAAACCCTCACACTTCAGGTCCGAGAGTTATTCAGGAAGACATTTACAAGGCTGGTTGCCAGTGCAGAGTGTAGCACGGTGAGTTTTGGGGGTGGGGAGTTTAATGCTTTATGCGCAAGCAAGGCAGAACCATAAACTGGATCCATGTTAGCTATGGTTCGTTATCCCTCTGGGTTTGACATAGTTTGACACAATTACTTTCCTAGACATGTGGTTCCCAGATGAAATTCATGCTGTGATTTTGATTTTTTAAATAAAAAAAAAACGTTTTTTTCTAGCAGAAATTCATCACCAACAAGTTAAGGAATTTGATGACTAAAATAATCTCTCCAAAGCATACATTAATATGGTGCGCAGATTTGGGAAAAGGATGAACACACCAGGGAGTTTGTATAAAAGGGAATGACATCAAGTTAACTGGGGGCCATCTTTCAGCTCGACTGGCATTAAAAGACTAACCCACATGATCAAAAACATATTTGAATCTATTAAATAATAAATGATTTAAAATACTTACTATGGATACTCACCTTTGAATAAAATTAACTCCCTAAAGGCAAGTTACAAGTCAGGGAGGGACCAGCACATGATACTCTAAGCATCTCCTTTTTTATTCTAAAATAGAATCCACACTTGATGCACATCAACTCTGAACACAGTTAGGGGGATCCCATTCTTCCCCCTCAGAAAATAGTTCTAGTTTCTGGAAAAAGAAGCCAGTCAGTTGCTTCAAAAGGAGAAGAGGACCGTTGATCCAAGTATTATTGTGGGGCAGAAGGCAGCAATGGCTAATGTAAGGCAGAGGCTGAGAACACTGACATATTTAAGTACTGAGCCTCAAAACCCAAGGTCATTATTCATCTATTTATTTATTTACTTATTTATTTCTAGAGGAGGAAAGGTTATTTATTGGGCTCACAGTTTCAGAGGTACAGTCCATAGTTGGCCAACTCCAAGGCGGACATCATGGAGTCACAGTGCGTAGCAGAGAACAACAGTTCATCTCAAAGCAGCTAAAAAGCAGAAAGAGCCCAAGACCATTATTAGGACTCTAGGGATCTGGGGTCAAATTTAGTCTGCAAACTTATTTTTTTGCTTCTGTTTTTGTCTTAGTTCCTATGCGTGGGTAGTTTTTTGTTTGTTTGTTTTTTGTTTTTGCGGTACTGGGGATTGAATCCAGGGGCATTCTACCTCCGAGCTACACCCCCAGCCCTACTTTTTATTCTTTATTTTGAAACACGGTTTCAATAGGTTGCAAAGGTACTCACTAAGTAGCTAAGGCTGTCCTCAAACCTGCAATCCTCCTGTCTCAGCCTCCCAAGTACTGGAATTACAAGCATGTGCCACCATGCCTGGCTGCCTGGGTAGTTTTGGTTTGTTTTAATTTTAGTGTCTTGATGCCCCCTCTCCCAACTATCTCATATTCCCCCATGGTGGTTAACTTTATGTGCCAGCTTGGATGGGCCATGGTGTCCATATATCTGTTCACACATTATTCTGGATGTTTGCTGTATGAGATTAAATTTTACTTACTTATATATATATATATATATATTTTTTTTTTTTTTTTGTGGTGCCAAGGATCGAACCCAGGGGCATTCTACTTCTGGGCTACCTCCCCAGCCCTTTTAATTATTTTTTAAATATTAAGATAGGGTCACACTAAGGTGCCAAGGCTGGCCTTGAACATGAGATCCTCCTGCCTCAGCCTCCCAGATTGCTGGGATTACAGGCCTGAACCACCATGCCTGACAAGATTAACATTTTATGTATGTATGTATGTATTTAGTCATACTGGGGATTGAACCCAAGGGTTTTCTACCTCTCAGCTATACTCCCAGCCCTCTTTTATTTTTTATTTTGAAACAGAGTCTTGCTGAATCACCACATGATGACCTCAAACCTGCAATTCTCCTGTCTCAGTCTTCCAAGTATTGGGATTATAGGTGTGCACCACCCCACCCAGCTGAAATGAACATTTAAATTGGTGGATGTTAAGTAAAGTAGATTAACCTCCTTGGTGTGGGTGGGCCTCATCCAATCAATTGAAGACCTAATAAAACAGATTTTGCTCAAACAAGAAGGAATTCTGCCAGCAGACTACCTTTAGACTCAATTGAAATTCTGACCTGAGTCTCCAACCTGCCTGCCTACCCCATCTGATTTTAGATTCACAAACCTCCACGATTGCAGAAGCTGATGCCTTAAAATAAGTTTCTCTCCCTCTCTCTCTTACACACACACACACACACACTCTCTCTCTCTCTCTCTCTCTCTCTCTATTGGTCTTGTTTCTCTAGAGGACCATGACTAATACCTTTCATTCCTTTAGGTTACCTTCCTGGCCCCTGAAAGCTATGAAATTTGCAACCATTGTTTGAACATGTATGTGTTAGAAAGATGATTTTATTTTATGGTCCCATACATCTATTTCCCACCCTTCACCCCACCCTTACCCATGTATCCCTTGGGGAAAGAGGACCAACACTGTAGGCGCCTCAAGCCAATAACACAGACCTCAAGCCTTCACTTTGAAGTACTTCAAAGACCATGACACACTCCAACGTGAACTCCATGAGAGCCGCAACACTGTGCTGCTTGCTTAAGTCTCCCCAGTGTCTAAAACGATCTCTGGCACCTGGGAGGCACTTGGTAAATACTTATGGAATGAATGAATGAATGAACGAATGAACTACAGCTTCTGCTTCCAGTCTCTGCAAAGTTCTGAGTTTGGAAGTCAATTATGAAATTTCTTGGAGCTTTATCTTCATGCATATTTGCTATGAATCCAAGCCAACAAATATTTTACATGTATGGTAACACGAGAAGTGTTGAAAATGTACCTGTATACTCAGTTAAAAAAAAAACATGTACATGAAGAAGATTTGGGGTTCAAAACTAGGATTACATAAAGCAAGGAGGTCAACACAGAGAAAAGACTGCTTCTGGTTCTTCAATTAGTTCTAAAAAGAGAGAGGTCTGCCAGGCGTGGTGGCACATGCTTGTAATCTCAGTACTTGGGAGGCTGAGACAGGAGGATTACAGGTTCAAGACCAGCCTCAGCAACTTAGTGAGGCCCTTTGCAATTTAGTGAGACCCTGTTTCAAAACAAAAAATAGAAAAATAGGGCTGGGGGTGTAGCTCAGAGATAGAATGCCCCTGGGTTCAATCTCCAGTGCCACTACATACATACATACATACGTAGGTAAAATAAAATAAAAAGAGAGAAGTCAGGAAAGGACCAGAGAGGGGGAAAGGAACCATGATGGGGCTTTTTTGTTCTGCTGATTCTTCTCTTGACTACCTAACTCAGCACCATCCAGTAGAAATACAATGTAAGCTGCATATGTTATTTTAAATTCCCTAATATTAGCTGGGCATGGTGGCGCACGCTTGTAATCCCAGTACTTGGGAAGCTGACACAGGAGGATCGCAGGTTCGCGGCCAGCCTCAGCTACTTAGTGAAGCCCTCCGCAACTTAGTGAGACCCTGTTTCAAAATAAAGAATAAAAGGCAGGGCATGGTGGCGCACGCTTGTAATCCCAGTACTTTGGGAGGCGGAGACCGGAGGATCCGGGTTCGCGGCCAGCCTCAGCTCTCTCTCTCTCTCTCTCCCTGTTCCTCTCTCTCTCTCTCTCTCTATTTAGTGAGGCCCTCCACAACTTCGTGAGACCCGGTTTCAAAATAAAGTATAAAAAATAGGGCTGGAGGTGTAGCTCAGAGGTAGAATGCCCCTGGGTTCAA
>PVJS01020719.1:8855-32387 GCA_004027185.1 Glis glis | reverse complement strand
AAAAAAAAAAAAAAAAAAAGAAAGTAGCTTTGTTGCCCGGTGTGGTGGAGCACTTCTGTAATTCCAGTACTTGGGAGACTGAGGCAAGAGGATTGCAGGTTCGAGGCTAGTCTCTGCAATTTAGCAAGACTCTGTTTCAAAATAAAATAGAGCCGGGCGTGGTGGCGCATGCTTGTAATCCCAGTACTTTGGGAGGCGGAGACCGGAGGATCCGGGTTCGTGGCTAGCCTCAGCGCTCTCTCTCGCGCGCGCGCGCGCTCTCTCTCTACCTAGTGAGGCCCTCCGCAACTACATGAGACCCGGTTTCAAAATAAAGTATAAAAAAGTAGGGCCGGGGGTATAGCACGGAGGTAGAACGCCCCTGGGTTCAATCCCCAGTACCGCAAAAAAAAAAGAAAAAAAAATAGAGCCAGGGGTATAGCTAAGAGGTAGAATGTCCCTGGGTTCAATCCCCAGTACCAAAAAAAAGTACCTTTGTTGAAATTGACTACCTATGTAAGTGAATCTATTTCTAGACTCCCTATTTGGTTGTATTGACATCTATGGCCTCTGTCTTTACATCAATATGATAGTGTCTTGATTATTCTAGGTTTATAAGTTTTGAAATAAAAGAGTAAAAGTCTTTTAACTTTGATCTTTTTCAAAGTTGATTTGAATATTCTAGACACCTTAAATTACTGTGTGCATTTTAAAATCAGTTTGTCAATGCCTACAAAAAAGCTTGCTAGAGTTTTGATTGGGATTGTGTTTAATCTGTAGGGTAGGGGAGACCTGCCATTTTAACAATATTTAGACTTCAAGTAACATGAGAGATCACTTTCATTAATTTAGGTTTTCATTAATTTCTCTCAACCATCTCTTATAGCTTTTAGTGTATAGTCCAAAAACATAAATAGCTTACATTTTTGATACCATGTAAATGGTAATGTTTTATACGTTTCCTGTTATTCTTTGCTTGTATAGAGACATACAATGGATTTTAAAATTTATTTTGGTATAATGAAACCTTGATACTCTCCAGTTCTATTATGTCTGGCAGCTTTCATTGTAGATCATTTAGGATCTTCCACATAGACAAACATGTCATTTGTGAATAAAGAGAGTTTTACTTCTTCCTTTCTATCTAGAGGCTTATTTTTTCCTTGCTTATTACATTAAGTAGAATCTCTAGTAGACTGTTGAATAGCTTTGCATTTTGTCAAATGCTTGTTCTGCAGCTATTGGGATGATTATATGGTATTTCCTTTTTATTCTGTCAATAATAGCGAATCACATTAATAGATTTTTACTATTAAGCCAACCTTGAGTTCATGGGATAAATCCAGGGGGTCACAGGCTATGTTTTCCATTATATTGTTGGTTTCAATTTGCTGTAAATTGGCTAATAATTTTTGCATTTATGTTTGGAATATTGGCCTAACATTCTTTTTCTTATAATACTTTGTCTGGCTTTAGAATCATAGTAATGAATTCTGGCCTCATAAACCAAGTTGGGAAGAGTTCCCTCCTCTCCAATTTCCTGGAAATGTTGATACAGAAGTAATATTATTTCTTAGTTAAATGTTGGTAGAACTTGTCAATGAAGCCATTTGGGCCTAAAATTTTGTTTGTGGAAAAGTTTTGCACTATAAATTCAGTTTCCTGAATAGATACATACCTGTTTCTATTATGTTATATATTTCTTGTTGAGATAGCTTTGATAGTTAAATCTTTGAAGGAATGTGTGCATTTGATTTAAGTTGATAAAATTATGGACACAAAATTATTCATAAGTTTTTATTAGCCTTTTAATAGGACCTGTAATGATACCCTCCCCTGTTTTTTGGTATCAGTAATTTGTGTTTTCTTTCTTTTTCTCCTATTTGATCTGACTAGAAGTTTGTTAATTTTATTGATCTTTTCAAAGGACCAACCTCTAAAGATTGGTCCTGGCAAGCCAGGCGTGGTGGCGCAGGCTTGTAATCCCAGTACTTTGGGAGGTGGACACCGAAGGATCCGGGTTCGTGGCCAGCCTCAGCTCTCTCGCTCTCTCTCTCCCTGTCTCTCTCTCTCTCTCTCTATCCTTAGCGAGGCCCTCCGCAACTTCATGAGACCCAGTTTCAAAATAAAGCATAAAAAATAGGGCCGGGGGCATAGCGCGGAGGTAGAACACCCCCGCATTCAATCCCCGGTACCGCAAAAAAAAAAAAAAAAGATGATTGGTCCTGGCAAAGATTATATATGACACCAAGAGCATAACGCATAAAACTAAAAAATTGTTAAGCTGGACTTTATGAAAATTAAAAAACTTTGCTCTGCAAAAAGAACTTTTAAGAGAATGAAATGATGAGCCATGAGTTTAGAGTGGCATTTGCAAATCAAATATCTGGTAGAGGACTTGTATCCAGAATTTATAAAGAACTCAAAACTCAACAATGAGAATTTTTTTTGTAGTACTGGGAATTGAACCCAGGGGCATTCTACCTCTTAGCTACACCCCCAACCCTATTTTATTTTTTATTTTGAAACAGGGTCTCATTAAGTTGCAGAGGGTCTCACATTTTATCTAAGAGATACATTCCAATTAGCATATATAAAGATGCTTGACATTTTTAGTCATTAGAGAAAGTCAAGTCAAAACCACAATGACACACATACTCCTACATACCTAAAAAATAAATCATGGTAAATAAAATGGGCTAAAATTTAAACATGGTAAATACCAACTATTGGCAAAGTAACTGAAATTGCCATATATTGCTGGTAGGAATACAAACTATTACAGCCATGTTGAAAACATTTTAGTTGTGACTTACAAAGTTAAATATATTCTTGCTTTCTTTTAGGTGCTGGGGCCTCATACATGCCAGGCAAGCATTCTACCACTGAGCTATACCCCAGCCCAAAGCCAAACATATTATCACCATGTGCTGTAGCAATCCTGCTCTTAGGTATTTACTCAAGTTAACTGAAAACTTCTTTTTATGCAAAACCTATATGCAAATGTTTATAGAAGCTTTATTAATAATAATAATAAATAACTGAAAGCTACTCAGGTATCCTTCAATCAATGAATGGATAAAAAATTGTCTTCTATCCATACAACTGAATACTATTCAATAGTAAAAAAGGAATAAACCATTAATTCATACATTATAAACAATTCCTACAACATCAATGAATCTTGAACAGATATTGATAAGTGAAAGAATTCATACCAAAAATTTATATTTTGTATAACTCCATTTATATGACATTCTGGAAAAGGTAAACTACAGGGAAAGAATACCAATGAGTGGTGCAGAGGTTGGGGTCTGGAGGGGGCTGCTTTCTTCTTCCAAGATGGAGCTTTGTTGCTGTATACTCTGTAGGGGCCGTGTGCTATATTCTCACAATGGTGGAAGGGACAGAAAGGGGCGAACTCACCCCCTTAGACTCTTTTTTAAGGTGTTAATTCCATCCAGGACGGTGGAGCTCTCATGACTTAATCACCTTCTAAAGCCTCTTGCCTGGCATGGTGATGCACACCTGTAATCCCAGTACTTGTGAGGCTGAGACAGAAGGATCCCAGGTTTGAGGTCAGCCACAGCAATTTAGCAAGACCCTCAGCAACTTAGCAAGACTCTGTTTCAAAATAAAAAAATAAAATAGCGCTGGGGGTGCAGTTCAGAGATAGAATGCCCCTGGGTTCAATCCCCAGCACCAACCAACCAACCAACCAACCAACCAACCAACCAACCATCTCACCTCTTAATACTGTTGTGTTGGGAATTAAACTTCAACATGAATTTTGAAAAGATACAAACATCCAAACCAGAGTAGTGGCTTCACAGTGGAGAAACTTAGTACACAGAACCTTAATCCAGGAATCAGGATTCACATGGCAGGTAATGGGATATATGATGTGTGCCTCCAATATGTGATCTGAGAAGGTTACATCACCTTTGTGACATTTTTCCAAAAAAAAAAAAAATACGTGGCCTCAGTCTAACCATGAGAAAGTATCAGTTGACCCAAATTAAGGGTCATTCTACCAGTTCCCTACCTAGTATCCCAGTATCAAGGTCATGAAAGACAAGGAAAGACTGAGGAGCTGTCACAGAATAGGGGACACTGTAGAGACATAAATGTTACGTGGAAAGTCCTGCATTAGATCCTGGAATAGAAAACAGATGTTGGTGTAAAGATTGATGAAATGCAAATAGGGTATATACCGTCTTAGGCTTTAGTTTAGGGTATTGGTAGCAACATTGATTTCTTTGTTTTGATCATTTTACTATGTAGGATGCTAAAACTGAGAGGAGGCTGGGTGAGGGGTGTGTAGAAGCTCTCTGTACTGTATTTGCAACTTCTCTGTATCAAATTATTTCAAAATGAGAGGTTTTTTAAGAAAAAAGAAGACTTACAATATCAAATGGGGCAAGGATGTGAAAAAGAGAACTGAAAACCTGCATATCCTGTGATTTAGCAATTACACTTCTAGATATATATGATAGAAATTCATGTATGTGTACCAAAATACAAGAACAAAGATGCTCGTAGCAGCATTATTTGTAATTGACAAAAATGGAAATAATCCAAGAGTCATCTCTCAGAAAAATGAAAAAAATTAATGTGCAATCTTTGCATATTGGAAATTAAATAACTACACACAGAAACATATTTTGAGAAGAAATCAAGCACAAAAGATTACATACTGTCTGATTCCATTTATACAAAGCTCAAAAACAGGTGAAACTAGCCTGTGAGGTTAAAAGTCAGAATGACTGTAACCGTTGGGGAGGAGCAGGGGGGTAGAAATTAGTAAGAGCCAAAGGAAAACTTGTTGGGATGCTGGTAATGTTCAAATTGTTGCTATTGGGGTGGTTACATGGTTTTTGTTATATTTATTATAACTCATTGAATTATGCTGTGTATACTTTTCTGTGTTTATTATATTCTAATAAAAAGTTTTAAAATCTAAAATATAAGAAAGTATGTGTGTATATATAATATATATAAGAAATATAAGAAAGTATGTAATATATATAATATATATTTCTTATATATATAAGAAATATAAGAACGTATATAAGTAAGTATATAAGTAATATAAGAAAGTATGTGTGTGTGTGTGTGTGTGTGTGTGTGTTTGTGTGTGTATGTGTCTGTCCATGTTGCTGAGATCTATTTTGTTTATATTAGACAGGTGTGAGACTGGGAATAGGGAAGCCATTACAGAGACTGTTGTGTTAAGGACCCCCTCCCACCCTGTTAGATGACTGTGTGTAAGGATGTGTAGGGATGGGTAAGATCAAGCATAATAGAAAAATGCCAAGGAGATAAAATTGACCGAACTTCCTGTTTGATTGAAGGTAAAGATTTTGGACTTCCTGCTTTAGGCAATAAAGATCTAATAGATTTTTCTTTAGAGAAAAGGAACATAATGAAAGTGTTATTTTTATAAAGTTAATCTGTGTGTCACTCGTAGCATATGCTACCTTCTGGCATAATTATATTAATTATAACTGATTTATTTAGAACCATGTCCCTGTAAGCCACAAGCCTCTTGATGGAAAGGACTTGGTTTTGTACTTCCTTTTATCTCCAGGGCTTAACTCTCTGTTCAACTATGGTAGATTTATTATCATTTAAAATGACCATTATTATCTTCTAATTAGAAGACAATAAGCACCATATGGTATAGAACTGGATTGGAAATAGACAAGAAAAAAATCTTTGAAGCCCGGCATGGTGGCATACACCTGTAATCCCAGTGCTTGGGAGGCTAAGAGAGAAAGATCACAGGTTAGAGGCCAGCCTCAGCGATTTAGTGAGACCTTGTTTCAAAATAAAAAATAAAAAGGGCTGGTGGTATTGCTCAGAGGTAGAATGTCCCTAGGTTCAATCCCCAGTACCCCCCCAATCTTAGAAGATGCATGAAGGAAATTGTATTAAAATATCTATTCTTCATTTCTAAAACCACTTATGAAAGCATTTTTACGATATGTTATTAACCTAATGAAGAATGTCTATGCCAATAGCTCAGCCTCATACTCAGTGGTAAAGTAACAGAGGCCCTCATAGCAAAGAAAGTAATAAGACAAAGGACAACTATTGATCCTTATGAATGTTTACCATTATTCTGTCGATGTGATACAATTAGAAAAAATAGATTCAAGTATTGGAAAGGAGACCAAGGTATCATTATGTATAGTTTGATATGATCTTCTGCGCATAAAACTCAAGAGAAATAAGCAAAAATAAGCCAGCATAAAAGATTTAAATAAATTAACCTTCTTCCCTCCTGTTGACATCTGAAATCATCTTTTGGGTCCATGGTGGGTCCCACTTTCTCCACAAGCCAAGGCCGAGGAAAGAAGGGAAGGAGGATGATCGTGGGAGCTGAGAGGAACTGACCCATCACTACTGCCATCGTGGGATGACGCTTGGTGTTTATCCTTCCACGCCCTTCTCTCTGCCCAAAGGAGCACATTCCAACAGTCAGGCTCTGTGTAAGGTAACCACAGCCCTACGCCACTGCAGAGACACAGGCTCTGATACAGCTCCAATGGCATGTCAGGGCTGCTGGTGCGCCCATATCCGCTCCTTTCTCCTTTCATAGTAAGAGGAGTCTCATCCGTGCACACAGCTGCTCAAAGACTATATTTCTCAGTCTTCCTTGCAGATAGATGTGGTCATATAAACAACTTCTGGCAGTGAAAGTTAAACAAGTCATATACACAACTTCTGCTCATGTTCTCAAAAGGAAAGAACATGCTTCCCCTTCCCCTCCCCAATGGTTGTAATGTGCACACAATGGTAATAGTTGAGTGCTGTAGTTTGGTGATGCCCTGCTAGATTTTGCAATGAGAAAAGATGCAGAAGAGCACAAATCCCCTGGTTCCCAGCACCATTGAGCCACCTATTTACCTATGTGTGTGTGTGTGCGCGCGCGCGCGCGCATGTGTGTGTGTGTGTGTGTGTGTGTGTGTGTGTTTTACTGGGGATTGAACCCAGGGGGGCACTGTACCTCTGATCTACAGCCCCAGCTCTTTTTATTTTGAAACTGGGTCTCACTAGGTTCCTGAGAGTCTTGCTAAGTTGCTGAGGCTGGCCTTGAACCTGCAATCTTCCTGTCTCAGCCTCCCACGTACTGGGATTATAGGTGTGTGCCACAATGCTTGGTTTACCTACGATTGTATATGAGGGATAAACATCTTTTATCTTATTTAAACCAAGTATGTGGCTGTGACTGTGGACTCTCTTTTATGCTAATAAATATGGTGAACAACATTCAGATGTCCCGTCTTTAAGGCGTTCACAATTTAACATGAACGTCAAACAAATCATTACCATAGTTATGATAAATGCCACAATAGAGAAGATACGTGGTAAATGAAGCCACTGCGGGGCAACAAGACTAGTCTGTGGAGGACATACTGTTTTATCTGGGATCTGAAGGAGGGGCACAGTGTAAACCATCCACGCCCTGAAAACACTCTTCTCCAGGCTTCAGTGACAACATCCTCCTAATTCCCTCCTACTTCTATGACTTATCCTTCTTAGCTTCTCCTCGCTTACCAACTGGCACATGTTGACCTTTCTCGGGGCTCTCTCAGTATATTCTTTCCTTAAGTGGTTCTCGTCATGACTGTAAATAGCACCTCAGTACTGATAAGTGCCAAGTCCAGCCCTTTCCTCTGAGCTTTGGACTCGTATTTAATTGTCTACTTCGCAGCTCCACCTGCAAGTCTCACAGGCATCTCAAACTGGTGTCAAACGTGAACTCTTCCTTTCTTCCCTCCAACCTGCTCCTCCCACAGACTCCTCCCTCTCTGTAAAGGTTATCCCAGTGTACCCAGTTGTTCCAGCCAGAAATCTGAGTCATTCTTAACACCTCCTTTCCCTTGCCTCCCACAGCCAATGCATCACCAAGCGTGCTCACACACGTTCAAAAACTCCTTCAAACCCATCCACTTCTCTTGGTCCCCACTGCTGCCTCTGTGATCCAGGCGCTGCGAAGCATGCACCCCTCCACGGGTTGCTTTCTAATGTAGCTTCACTTCGCCGTGGGCCCTCTCCTTGTCATGCTCCACACAGTAACCACAGTGATCTTTGTAAAGCACAGATCAGATATCTGAAACCCTCTGCAGTGGACTGCTTTAAATTTAAGTTAAAAATTCCAATGGTTCATAGGAATCTGCCTGACCCAGCTCCTGCCTGCTTCTCCAACTTCGTCTGGTGAATATCTCCTTATCCCACTACTTGTTTTGCTCGAGTCACCAGACCCTCGCTCTTAAGGCTGTTCCTTCTGTGGGGAAAGGTTTTTTCCAGAACTCTTTGCCTGGCCATCTCCTGCTTATACTTCGGGTCTCAGTTGAACATTACTTCCTTATAAAGACCTTCCCTATCCTCCAATCTAAATTGCATTCCTCCATTTTTCTCTTGCATAGCACCTTGGTTTTTTTTTTTTCTTCCTGTTCAAGAGTTCTAGTTGATTTTTAAAAGCCATTCTTCCTTTCTTTTGTAGTAATAAAATTTAGCTGGGCATACAGCCACCCAGCTGAAGAGCAGGTTTCCCTCCTTTACACTCAGATGTGGTCATGGGACTAAGTTCCAGCCAATGGGATGTGGGTAGACATGATGCATAAAATAACTGCTAGGACTTCTCTAAGTGACTGGGTTTACAGTCTCCGTGGGCCCAGGTGTTGGGAATGGTGAGACCTGAGGCAGTTACCCTGGACCTGAGATGGAATCTACGTGTCCTGTGGATGGGGGGGGGGGCTGCACTATCAGTCTACTTATGGACTGTTACAGGAGAAAAAACATTCTAATGCTACTTAACTACTGGACTTTAGAATCTCTTTGTTGGAATAAAGGGGGTGTTAGGTTTTAAGAAGAGGAGCAAGGTCTGCTGGTAGCACATCCAGAGGCACAATACGACGTGAAGGATGCCTGGGTGTATACAACCCTGAGGGACTGCAAAGAAATCACATGGTCAGATGTTTTGAAAGATTACTACAGTTGCAAAGTAGAAAATTAATCAGACAAGAGAACATACTGAGGTAGACAGGCCAGAGAAATGGTTGTCACAAGGAAGAGGAGAGATGACTTGATGAATTAAGGTAGCACAGGGATGGAAAGAAGAAGACAGAATCCAGAGATATTTCAAAAGGTGGACTCGGGAGAGTTTGGCATTTGGACCCCTAAAGATGCCAAAGTCCCAATCCCAGACACCTGTGAATATGTCACCTTCCAGGGCAAAAGGGACTTCACAGATGTCACTAAGACTCTTGAAAGGAGATTATTATGGGTTATCGGGGTGAGTGAGCTCAGTGAAATCATGAGGGTGCTAATAAGAAGGAGGCAGCAGGTCAGATTCAGAAAAGGCAGTGTGGAGACCGAACAGAAGTTAGAGCTGTGTGCCTTGAAGGTGAAGGAAGGGGCCGTGTGAGCCGAGGAGTGCGAACGGCCTCCAGACGTGGGGAAAGTCTAGGAAATGGAGTCTCCTCTGCAGTCTACAGGAGGAAGGCAGCTGTTACAGTTGGGATCTGGGAAGTCCCCCAAAGGCTCACGTGTTGAAGGCTTGGTTCCCAGTGCAGCAGTACAGAGACAGGGCTTTTGAGAAGAGATGGGATCGTGAGGGCTCTGATCTCACCAGTGGAGTAATCCATCAATGGGTTCATGACTGAACGGACTATTAGGAGGTGGTGAAAACTAGACAGGGGGAGCCTAGTTGGAGGAGTGGGTCACTGGGACAGTGCCCTGGAAGGGTTTCTCCGGTCCCTGGCCCCTCCCCTCTTGCTCTCGCCTTCCCAGTTGCCATGAGGTGAGCAGTTCTACTCTCCCATGTGCTTCCCACCACGTGTTCTGCCTCACCTCAGGTCCGAGTGACCATGGACTACAACCATGGGCCAAAATAAATCTTTTCTCCTTTTAAGTTATTTACTTCAGGTATTCTGTCACAGTAATGAAAAGCTGATCTACACAGCAGCCCTGCAGTCACCTTGATTTTAGCCCACTAACACCCACTTTGGACTTCCAGAATTGTCAGAAACTCCACTAAGTTTGTGGTGACTTGTTTTGGCAGCAATAGGAAACAAATAGACTGGGTCTGTTTGTTTGTGGATGAAGAGTGCATTCGGTGAAGGGTTTTGAACAACTGGGTAGATGGTAAGAGGGAGTAGGGAGGAGCAGATGATGAAGTACTGATGTGGGACTTTGTGAGGCTGGAATGCTTGTGACACACCCCATTGGACAATGGCCAATAGACTGGGCACTCAGGAAAGAAGCTGCCCCAAGAGAGGGATGTTGGGCATCTTCAAATATTCTGTAATTGAAGCCAGGGGAATAGGAAAGAACATTCACAGAAAAAAAAAAAAACAGAGTCAGAGGAAAGGAAGGCAGGCCTAGAATAAAATTCAAGGAAAATTAAAACCCAAATGGAGCATACAAAGGGGTGTGGCCAGTAAGAAAGAGGAAAACGCAATGGCTTGTGGGTCATCATGGTCAGAGAAGAAGAGAGTTTTAAGGAAGGGGGAGTTTCAAAGAGGGGACATCAACCTCTTCATTTTAAAAATTAAGAGAAGTTTAGCATAGTGATTGACTCTGATAAATTTGTGTGTAAACATCATGTGCATTGGTGGGTTTCCCTCTTCCCCCCTCCCATCTCCCTCAGTTAGGTCCCCTTCTTGCTCATCTAAAGTTTTCTCCTTTGTCTGGAGTCCCTTCTAAGTCCCATTCTCCTTAGCTTCCGCATATGAGCACAAAAAGGAGGGAAGGGGGAGCGAATAGGGTGGGATTTGAGGGAGGGCTAAATGAGCAATGCATGCTTCTGATACCCTGACATTTATCAAAATGTATAACTACAATGCACCAATAAATGAATATATTTTTAAAAAAAGAAAAGTTTAAACATGGTAATATATATTTGGTACTGGGGGAGTGGAGCCGGGGCAGTGTCTAGTGTTGCTGACAGGTGAAGAAAGAAGTGGCCAACACTATTTTCATAACAACAAAACGCCCACCTCTCTCTATATGAACATACACGTTTGTCTGTATTTAAGTGAGCAAGGAGGAATGCATGATTAAAAGCCAGAGCTTGAAGTCAGACTCCGTAGGATCATGGGGCTGGCATCAGGCACATTCTGTCTACCAACCCTCCTTGTTCAACCTCCACTCTGGTTCTATACTGTACCATCAGCAGGGGAAAATGATGCAGCTGAGAATGTGTGTGTGTGTGTGTGTGTGTGTGTGTGTGTGTGTGTGTGTGTGAATTTATACATACTTCACAAAATATACTACCCAATTGTACCCTATCTTAAGTGTGTTAACCTCTCAGCTTTCTCCTGGCTCTCTTCTTTATTTTCTCTCTTCTTTATTTTTATTTAAATTTTTTTTCTTTGTAGTACTGGGGATTAAACCCAGAGGCTCTCTACCACTGAGTCACATCCTCAGCCTTTTTATCTTTTATTTTGAGATAGGGTCTCACTAAGTTGCCCAGGCTGGCTATGAACTTGTGATCCTCCTGCCCCTGCCTCCAGAGTGGCTAGGATTATAGGTGTGCCCCAAAGCACTCAGCCTCTCCTGGCTTCTTGCTGTGTATTTTCTATTGCTTCAGTAGGTGTTGGAATTTCAACATCTTAATTTTGTCTTTGAGCCTTTCTGTGCAATGACCTCTGGGACAGCTTGACTATCTGTACTGGAGGCTAATTTCCCACGCCACACCCACTGCTTAGCTCACAGAAGGTAGGAAGGTGGGGGAGGAGTGGCAGATCACTTTTTCTTTATGCATATTTATGTCTTTTCCTTATATTGTTTTTTCATTTTTAAAAACTAAGAAAAATTTAAACATGGTAATACATATTTGGTACTGGGGGATTGGACCCTGGGGCATTCTACCTTTGAGCTATATCTCTAGCCCTTTTTATTTATTTATTTATTTTTATTTTGTAACAGAGTCTCACTAAGTTGCTGAGGGTCTTGCTAAGGCTGGCCTCAAACCTGCAAACCTCCTGTCTCCAGCCTCCCAAGTACTGGAATCACAGGTGTACACCCGGCTAAATATGGTAGTATTTAGTATGTATATGAGTTGACCTAGTAGACATGGCCCCAAACCCTGACATATTAAAAGGAATGTGGCTACCAGGGAAAAAAGTCCTGCCTTTACAAAGCCAATTGAAACACTGCTTGCCCTATGCTGACCCTTGAGGCTACAATGTCCTATTTGAAACAGAAACACCAGTTTTGATCTCTAAGATGACTTGGCTTTACTCTTCAACATGGAGCCATGTGTAGGTCAAGCACTATCCTCTCTTTCCCCATGTTCTTTCTGTTCTCTTTTCTCATGCAGGAAAAGACCTGAAGCAAGTTAGACCTGGAATCTGTTTGCTTTCCTCCTTCCCTTTTTTATTTTTATTTTTTCAAGTTGCTTCTTTAATAGTTGGACAGAGCAGAAGAATGATGATTCTATTAGGACAGCTACCAACTGGGTACTTTATGAGCCATTCAGTTCCAAACAGTGCAGTAGGAAGCAGCGGTCTCCAGGCCACACGGGACCAGAATCTGTCACTCTCAGTCCAATGATCACCATCATCATTTTCATTGAAAACTTCAGCACTCACCACCTTTAATTGTTTTGCTTTTATGTGTCAATATTGCAAGTGGTTTCATTAAGAGGCTGTGTTGCAGGTGTCAGGGCTCTTTCTCCGGGCTCCTAGCAACTTCAGATTTCTAATTGTTTCAATTTTTCCTAAAGAGAGACTCCAAATTTCAGGGCCTATAAAATTCTCATCAGTATGATTTTATGGTTAGGAGCTTAAAACCTGGATTTAAAACAAGTCAGCATTCTCTTTTACTACTTAGTAAATGGTTACATTAAGTAGGTTACATTAACTTTCAGCCTGGGTTTCCTTAGTTGTAAAATGGGACTAACATTACCTATACCCGCAAGATTACAATAAGGCCTAAATAATACTTGAACAATGCTTCATTCATAATAAACGTTAGCCACCATTATTTCTGTTGTTTCCAGAACAAACCATCAACTCCCTGAGAACAGGCTCTGGCATCCCCTAAAATCCATCGCAAGCGCACGAAAATAACTCACGCTCTCCACCCTCTCTGCATGTTCAACCAGAAATGCAACTTTAATTACACTCTTAGTGCGACACACGGTTACCTCTTTAGCAAGGCGCCAGATACTACCTCATGCCTTGTTAAGAAGGGTGCTTTGCCTCTGTGCTCGGTTGCTCAGTGAGTTCTTCAAACTCACCACGTTTGCCTTCCTGTGTCCCCTTCCTCTCTCCCAGGTCAACTGAGGACAGTCCACCAAGGCTGTGACTGGAGGCACAGAGAACATGTCAACAGCTTTAGCCTCCTGTCTGGAACCTAATAAGTGCTCGTTAAAAGCTGACAGATACAATCTCCAGACCAGGTGGCCATCCACTCCCGCCTCAGGCCCCAGCCCTGTGCAGCAGCCTGAAAAATAAAAATTTTTCGGGGGGGAGGGGTCCTGGGGAGAGGTGGGTGTCTCAGTCTAGAGTGTGTGTGTGCGTGTGTGTGTGTGTGTGCGTGTGTGTGTGCGTGTGTGTGTGTGTGTGTGCGTGTGTGTGTGTGTACGCGCGCGTGTGTGTGTGTGTTGGGGGGGGTACCGGGATGAGGATGGGGAAGGATGGGACCTCGCGTCCGCTTCCCCGGCCCGGCTGGCTCCTGGGGTCCCCGGGGCCGGCGGGCGGGCGGGCGGGCGGGCCGGCGGGCGGCCTGGGGGAGGCGGCCGACGCATCCGCCGCCGCCGCAGGAGGCGGAGCGCTGCACCTGGCGGCCGGTCCTCGGCGCTCAGCCCGGAGTCGGTCCAGCGCGTAGTGCGCGGCAGCGGCGATCGGCAGCCGGCCGGGGACCCCGCGCAGGAGGAGGTCGCGGTGTCCGCGGCGCGCTCGGCCTCCGCGTCGGCCCCACCCGCCGCACCCCGCACCCCGCCGCCGCAGCCAGCGCCCGGGGATGGTGCGCGCCGCCCCGACCGCCGCCCCGCGCCCCGGGACCGCGCCCCGCGCCCCGCGCCGCTGAGCGCCGCCGCAGGTGAGTGGAGCCGGCCGGCCGGCGGTGGGAGCCGCCCTGGCTCGGGCCTCGGCGCACCTGCCCTCGGGCGGGGCCGGGAAGGGCGCGGGCGCGTGTTGGGGGTCCCCGCTCCGCCCGCCCGGCCCGCGCCCGGCCCCGCGACTCCCACTCTGCTGTCATGTCGGGAGGGCGCGGGCCGCCGCCAGCCCCCGCGCCCGGGCGCCCGCAGCACTTCCGCAAACGTAACTCGAGTCAGGAAAACAAAGGCGCCGCCGGGGCGCCCTCGCCCGCGCCGCAGCCGCGGCCCAGGGTGGGGGGCCAGGGCGCCCCAGGTCCCGGCCCTCCTCGGCCAGCCCGCCAGCGCCCTTCTAAACATCCCCGGAGGAAGGGGGTGGGAGCGTCCACCGGCCCCAGTGGCCAGGACGTGGCCACTTGTCTGGCAGGAGGAGGGAACTGTCATTGTCCGCCTCCCCAGGTGAATAAATATGGGGGAAATATATACCCGCTTCCAGGGGCCTGCTGCCATCCTAGGAGAAATCCCGCACCGCCTGCTTCTGCAACTCAGTGATATGTCCCTGAAGCCCTTCTGAGATAATAATGGGATCCTAGTTATTCCCTATACAGGAATATACCTGTAAATTTAAGTAGGATGGTCCCCTCCCCGCGTGGACTCACTGTTGGATTAATTACCCTTATGGCAGGCACATGGTGCCTTTCGCCTCTCCCACACGCAGTCCGAGCCATAAATATTTCCTTTAATCAAAAAATAGTTAATAAGCATCTCACAGAACTATTGGAACCTATAATACCTGGTCTCTGAGTCGTAGAAAAGAACCTGAAAGAGTTGAGGTTCGAATCCCAACTGGTGTCTAAATAGTTTCATGCCCGTCTGGACCCCAGTTTTCTCACACACACAAAAATAGGGGGGATGGGTAGCATAGAAGTCCATGATATTGTGCAAATCTAACTTCTTCAGGGGAGATGGACGTGAAGAGTGGGTGGACATACAGTTGGCTAGCAACATGTAATAAAAGGAGATGAATATTTGGTAGTCCCTGGTGTAGGCGGTGCATTTCTTCCCCCAAGACCTGGGCACTAGCCAGATAAAGGTGTATGCATCATTGATGGCCTGGTTAAGTAAAAGGAGAGGACAGAATCCTCATCATCAGGAAACTTGGTTTTTGACAAAGCTGCTTGTCATTAGCAAACAAGAACATTTTCAGTTATTTAGTGGTAGTAGAATGGATGGTATTTATCACAAATTATAAGTAAAATTTAGCATTGCTTAGGGAAAGGTTGCGACATAGTTAATGAGCCCAATGCAAGACAGTCTGGAGGAATAGGAGAGGGCGGGTAATTCAATAATAGCTCAGCTAAAGCTACTAAGCATATTTACAGTAATTTATTTTAAAGGCACCTTCTGTCTCTAAACAAATTAGGTAAACATAAAATCTTGAAGGCAAGCTGAAACACAAAGACAAACCAGCTAGGTTTGCAGGTATTTGGTGGTGTGGGCATTGCATCAATTCCATCATATATAATTTGTGGATTATTAACACTTATTAGTGCACTTTTGAGCACTTATGTTAAACACACCATCTGAACACAATTGATTTTTAAATCTCTGTAAGATGTCTTTTCCCTAATTTTGTGCATGATGAAAAGGAAGTTTAGAAAAGTTAAGCAACTTACAGTAACCACATAATCAGTGAGAGATGTAGTTAGGTTTGACCCTGTGTGTCTGACTGCAAAGTGCAGGAAATTTCCACATGGTGTCCCTCCCTACGCAGGACATGTCAAGTCTCACCACCTATGCAGATGTTTTCCTTTGCTTCTTGCCTTCAAAAATCAACTTCATTTCAGCATGTGTATATTACATGTGGTAACATTTATTCATGTAGGATAATCTACATATTTATAATGAATGTATATTAGTGCATGTGTGTAGATTGAGGTCAATATAAAAACGAATATTACCAAAGATAAATTTAATATTGGGATAATATTTTTTACTTCTTTTGATAGTAAATCTTGATTTAGCATTCTCATTGTAGAGAAAAATAGACATGCCATACATGCATGTCTGCTAGCTGCTTTGTTTCATTGATTTGGGAAAAATCAAGATATATTATGTGAAAAAAGCAAGTTGCAGAAAAGATTTCTATTCATTTACTTAAATGTGCATATAGGCACACATATATCTCCTTGCCCCGACACTGCTGAGGGTGGGTACCTAAAGGAGGTGGGATGGGGTGGAGATAAGAGGGTGTTTTTACTTATAAAGTTAGGTTTGGGCTGTCAAAAATTGAAACAGGCATATATTCTTTTATTATAAAAACTAAAAAGGGTATCAAAAGAAGAACAGAATTGATACACTTTATAAAAATCCAAAACAAAAGAAAACTGAATATACCTAAACTTTGTACTGTTGTTAAGTAAGTGCAATGAAACTCAGGAGGTCAAAGAGAAAGGTAGTGTTCTTGGAATTGCAGATATGGGCACGAAGAGTAAATAGTCTTAGATGACTACTGACTTTTACCTTTTCTAACTGTAGCCATAGCATCTTCTACAGCTGCCCAGTTTTCCTCCTCAGTAAGAGGAGGTGAGTGGCACACATCAGTTTATCTGTTAGATGAGGGCATAAGAATTTCTTTCTCCTTGGTTTTGCTAGCGGCTGCAAGCATGGAAGCATAATTGTTCTCTACAGAATAATCTGGGAGAAGGTAGGAGTAGGAGAAGTCAGTTTACCTGCTGTGTCATCTCATGAAACCATGGCATTCTGGATGAATTTAGGTGTAATTATTTCTAGGTAATGTAACTTCAGAAGCAGCAAGTTATCAAGTTAATCTAGTCTGATGAAAATGTATTTATTCAATACAACCCCACAATTCTGCCCAGTTCTACATAAAACTAACAAATTAATGCTTAGAGTCTTTAAAAATCAACACAATTCCCTGCTTAGACTTAGAAATCCAGAGCCAAGCCGGGCATGGTGGCGCACGCTTGTAGTCCCAGTACTTGGGAGGCTGAGACTGGAGGATCTGGGTTTGCGGCCAGCCTCAGCTAATTAGTGAGGCCCTCTGCAACTTCGTGAGACCCGGTTTCAAAATAAAGGATAAAAAATAGGGCCGGGGGTGTAGCTCTGAGGTAGAATGCCCCTGGGTTCAATCCCTGTACCACGTGCCAAAAAAAAAAAAAAGAAATCCAAAGCCAAATATATTCATACTTTTCAGAATCAAGAAAACACACACTTCTTATGTTTTCTATATGAAGGAAATCTGAGTAAACTTGGTTCATTATAAAAGTGGTAGGTAATCTTGAGAAAGAAGTCACTGTAAAGTTATTTTGAAAAGACATTCTGAGAATCTTGGGTGTTATCCAACATTTCATTTAAAGTTTTTAGTTACGATTTAGGCAGAGGGAAATCTCAAATCTCAGTCCTTTGATTTAGGAGGCCCTGTTGAGTCAAGTGCAAAATCCTGCCCTAGTATATAGCCAATTTGTTAAAATTTCTTCCTTAAAGCAAAGCTACCAACGCATTTCCCAGGGCTCAGCATTTGGATTCTTAGGAAAAGCAAACACACATGAGGCAATGAAACACCTTAGTGCTTTCACCAAGAATGTTCCATTTGGGTTTACAATTCCTCCACGGTTAGTTGCCCATCATGACTGTCTATGGCCATGTACCACACTGGTATTTTGGAAGTGAAAGGGGCTTGTGTCAGCTTGGTTTGTTTTCCTAAGTTTTGAATGACACAGCATCCAGGACTTAGCTCCGTTGTCAGATTCAGTAACCTTTGAAGCTGTTTTTGGTTTTCTACATTTGGAAGATAATTATTTACTGTTTTGTAAAATGTCTGTGTCTTGAGCTCATTGGCTAGGCAACTTTTGGAAACTACCAGTGTTAGTTGCTAAGACAAATGATGTTTGATTTGTTGGTACAGAGGCCAAAACAGAAAACCAAAACAAATTTTTAAAAATGTGAAAAAACTAGCTGGACATGGTGGTGCACACCTGTAATCCCAGTGCTTGGGAAGTGGAGACAGGAGGATTGCGGGTTCAAGATCAGCCTCAGCAATTGTGAGACTCTCAGCAACCTAGCAAGACCCTGTTTCAAGATTAAGAAATAATAAAAGGGCTGGGGGAGTAGCTTGAAGGTAGAATGCCCCTGAGTTCAATCCCCAGTACCACAATAAATAAATAAATAAATAAATAAATAAATAAATAAATAAAGACAACTAAATCTTGAGTTTAGGTGACACATAATCTTATGTACCTTGAGACACATAGTAATATACGTCTGCTATAGATATTACAACTCTGGTTGATAGTTTGTGTTTCTTTCTTTTTTTTTTTCTTGCACGGAACTGGGGATTGAACCCAGGGACATTCTGCCTCTGAGCTACACCCCCAGCCCTATTTTTTATTCTTTATTTTGAAACAGGATCTCACTAAGTTGCTGAGGGCCTCACTAAGTAGCTGAGGCTGGCAGCGAACCTGTGATCCTTCTGTCTCAGCCTCCCACGTACTGGGATTACAAGCGTGTGCCACCATGCCCAGCTGAAAGTTTGTGTTTCTAAAAAGCACCTGTACACTTCTACTTCAGCACCAATAAAAACTAAGTCCACTGGCCAGTTGTATGTATTCAAAGTAGCAGCCATCTTCCTCCGTCCAGTGCATAGCTGAGCCATGGATGTACTGGTGTTTGTGTTGAAGGCATGTTAAGAGTTTGGAAATATTGTAAATGAGAGCTCTGTATTACCTTATGAGCTGGTGGTCCTGCTGCATTATAGGATGTGTGTGTGTGTGTGTGTGTGTGTGTGTGTGTGTGTGTGAATGGGGGGACTGGAATGAGAGAGAATGGGGCAAAGATGGAAGAAATTCAGGCTATTGAAAATTGAAATTCAGGCAGTGAAACCATTCTTCACATTTGTTCTGGGGTATGCTTGAGAATGGGAGACTAATTCAGGAAACATTCTGCAAATAGAAAACAGGAAAGTCCAACTTGGAATGACTCTGAAGACATATTTAGAAGTGTCTTGATCTGAGACCAACAATGGGACTGGGGGAAGAAAGGGGGAGCCACCATGAGTCAGCTATGGGCAGAGGGAGCTCTGGTGTGGCTTTGAGGAGGATAGAAAAGAGAACTAGAAAGAGGAACTGGTGCTGCCTGGACAAGCCTGATTTGTGGGTTAACAAGGGAAAGTGAGGAACAAGCCTAGACTAGCAGTTAGCTGCCTGTGTGGGGCTGCTCGAGAAACCTTCACCCCGCAGTCCGGTGCCCTCCATTCCCACGTGGCCACTCTGTTGTTTTGGTCACTTTTAGGGATAAAGGTTAAGGTAGAACACACTGGGGCCTAAAACAAACAAGGATTCTCTCATATAGAGCAAAACACAGATCCCCCACACTAAACACATACAGTCAAGCCACACAAAGTGGTGTGCACGCTATGACTTTTAAGAAATGCACGGTCCTGATGAATATGATTTGATCCAGAAGAATCAAGCTTCTTTAGCTAGTATAGAGTGGCTTCTTAATTCTGTTTCAAGACCATGTCTGTGGAATTGTGTTTAACATGGACAGATGTGCCCCCAGTTCACCTTTATGAGGAAATATAAAGAAAAGACTTCATCATAGTTTCAAAAGGTAAAAATGACACACATTTTAATTTCATTTTCCATATAATGAGGCTTCATACTGAAGGTACAGTATCTTTTCAAAGTCCAAAGACCTTGCAACTGGCTCTTTCAATGGTTTCTACTGGGAAGCAGAAGGCATTAGTGGACAATCAGATTTGTTTAGGAACTTTCTATGCACTTCTAGGAACTCCAGGATTAAAGGTGTCCTGATGGTCACTCATGTGTCTTATATCTAAAATAATGCTTTTTAAAATAGATGTATTTTAAAAGTGATAAGTGTTCATTGAAGAAATATCCAGCCCAGTATAAGAAAATAAAGTAAGTTCTAATTTTACTACACAGAGATAATCCCTAGTAACATTTTGGTATTATTTTCTTCAAGTCTTTTTCTAAAATATATTTCAAATAAAATTTATAGATTTACAGATACAAACTCTTACTATACAGAGAAGTTTATGACCTGCTTTTTTCACTTAAGAGTGATACTTTTTTTTTTTTTTGCGGTACTGGGGATTGAACCCAGGGACATTCTACCTCCAACCTACATCCCCAGCCCTATTTTTTGTTCTTTATTTTGAAATAGGGTCTCACTAAGTTGCAGAGGCCTCACTAAGTAGCTGAGGCTGGCCGCGAACCTGCGATCCTCTGGTCTCAGCCTCCCAAGTACTGGGATTACAAGCATGTGCCACCACGCCCAGTTCCCTAAGAATGATACATTTTCCCACAAGTTAAGTTCTAGTTTCCCATCATATAGATATAAGATTCTAATTTTTCTCTCATATTTGTGTACCATAATTCAACTGCCCTTATTACTGATTGATTGCTTTGTTTCAGTTTTGATTATTATGAGAATTTGTGCAATAAACATTGTTACCTTAAATTTTTGTTTTCTAGAAAGTTCATACTTCTATTCTCAGTAAATGAGGATGCTTGTCAATCCTTATTCTCACCAGCATTGAACATTTTCATTTGAAAAGTATCGTATGGCATGTATGTTAAAGCATATTTTTTTTTAGTGGTTTAGGTAACAAAAGGTTTTTTTTTCTGAAAGTGATTATATCATTAGAATTAATAGTACATGGCAATTCTCAATTTACCAGAACTCTTAACAGCATAAGAAACAAAAATTAAACAATCTTAGATTACACATACTGGAATGTGCTAAGGGTATAAATTATTCTTTTAGGCAACAGTGCATTTAAGGGATGAAGG
Source organism: Glis glis (assembly GCA_004027185.1). Lineage (NCBI taxonomy): Eukaryota > Metazoa > Chordata > Mammalia > Rodentia > Gliridae > Glis > Glis glis. The sequence continues at coordinate 11,519 of PVJS01020719.1, read as the reverse complement.
TAAAAATCATGTAGCTACATGTCTATATAAAAATGTATTTTAAACCTTGAGGTCTATATTCTGGTTTAAATGGTAAATTCATAAAAAAATGTGTCTGAGAAGGAAGCACCTATGAATTTCTGTTGAAAAAGCCCTATCCTGTGGATAGATTGTGCTCTCTTTAACCCTCCTAACTTCCTCAGTGTCTTAATAGTATCAATGATAATACCAGGCTTTTATTGAATAAGAATTAAGGACCCATATAAATACAGTATTAACATAATACATAAAGTACCCGATGTTTTATTACCTGGAGGTATGTTTTTATTTCTCATTATAATTCTTATTTTTCCACAGTTGAATTTTTCTGTGTTCTTGAGCCCACAGTCCTATACTAGGAATTTTGTGTTCTTGAGCCCACAGTCCTGTACTACTTGTATTTACCCAAGTCAGTCCTTTCTGAAATGATTCGGGGGAAAAATGTGTATTTGTATATGAAAGAGGGATTCACACAACTAGATTTAAAAACAGCCCCAAACCATTCAAATTGAATTATAATTTGTCTCTAAAAAAACAGATATAGTATAAATTTATTTTGTTTCTAAGTATAACAAATTGTAATTTATTGAGGAAAGTCTTTCTGTAAAACCTTAAGTAATCGCCTTCAATACAAACCTTTTAAAATTTTGTTTTAGCCAGGCATGGTGGCACACAACTGTAATCCCAGTACTTGGGAGGCTGAGACAGGAGAATCACATGTTTGAGGCCAGCCTCAGCAACTTGGTGAGGTTCTCATCAACTTAGCGAGACCCTGTTTCCAAATAAAATGTAAAATAGGGCTGGGGGTATAGCTCAGAGGTAGAATTTCACTGGGTTCAATCCCCAGCACCACAGAACAACAACAACAACCGAATAAAATAAAAAATAGGGCTGAGGGTGTAGCTCAGAGGTAGAATGCCCCTAGATTCAATCCCGAGTACCACAAAAAAAAAAAAAAACAAGCAAGCAAACAAAACCCCTTAACATCCTTTGTTTTATAGTATGAAAAGACAAATCTAAGATTTTCCATGTTAGTTACTGGCAAAGAAACAAATTTATATTCATTAAAATAATAAATAATTTGGTAGCAGAGACAGCTTTCAGATGTTCAGTGTTAACTTGCCGCTGCTCCTAGCATTGCTGTAGCCTGTGATCAGGTTCCATCATTCCCCTCTTCCTCTCTTAACCTATTACCTATACAATTACCTAGAAGGAGTTTGAAGATACCTTTTGTGTGTGGGGGGGGGGCACCGAGGATGGAACCCAGGAGCATTTTACCTCTGAGCTACACTCCCAGCCCTATTTTATTTTTTATTTTGAAACAGGGTCTTGCTAAGTTGCCAAGAGCCTCACTAGGTTACTGAGGCTGTCTTGAACCTGCAATCCTCCTGTCTCAGCCTCCCAAGTACTGGGATTATAGGCATGTGCCACCATGCCCAGCTTTGAAGACACCATTTTAAGGTAGATTTCCCAGGCTCACACATAATCACAGTTGCTCTTTTAGGGTCTCCTCTCTGAGAAAATACATGATGGTAGAAAGCTAGTAAGAGTTGCATTACCATCTATTACAGAAATAAGCATATGACAGTAGAATTAATATACTTTTCAAAACAAGTAGAACATAAATGTATGACACATTTATTTACAGCTTTCAGAGACCCCTGGCAATAACTCATGGCTCGCACAAGCTGGGACTGCTGTCTTGGGGAAGCAGGTGGCTGGTGACAGCAGGCCCACAGCCATGGATCATGGCTGGAAGGGAATGAGTAGGAACCTCAAGCCCTGGGCAGGGATGCTTCGGTGATATGTGTTGGTGGCACCCCAGATGGAAAAGTGGAAAGAACCTCCCCTTAAATATCATGCACTCCAAAACTGGCTCAGTGGTGCCACCTGTAATCCAGTACTTTGGAGGCTGAGACGGGAAGATCTCAAGGTGGAGGCCAGCTTGTGCTAATTTAGTGAAACACTGTTTCAGATAAAAAATAAAAAGTCTGGGGGTATAGCTCAGTGGTAGAATACCTCTGGGTTCAATCTCCATTACCATAAAAAATGCACTCTATAACATTTAGGTTTTTAACACTGCTAGTTCAGTACTCTAGGTACTCGTACTATTTGTAGTATTATTTCAATTGGAAAATGGTTTCTAAGCTTCAGCAAGTGAAGTACAATGAATATTGGAAACCCTGCCTCTTCACTTGATTATCATAAACAAGTAATTTCATTGGCCTACCTGGCTGTTGATCTTTAAGAAGAGATGAATATATATTGTTTCTACTTTGATAAAAGCTTCTGTTGACCCCTTTAAATGTCTACATTGTATTCCTTCTTAACAAATAAATACATAGTATCATCAGAAAATTCAATTAGTTTTACTTCCTATCTTGAACATCTATTGAATTTTGGGGGGGGGTTGGAGAAACTTACAAGATATAAATATCTTTTTTTTGTTCTTTTTTTTTTGTGGTACTGGGGATTGAACCCAGGGGTATTCTACCTCCGAGCTACACCCCCGGCCCTATTTTTATTCTTTATTTTGAAACCGGGTCTCACTAAGTTGCGGAGGGCCTAAGTAGCTGAGGCTGGCTGTGAACCCGGATCCTCCGGTCTCTGCCTCCCAAGTACTGGGATTAGAAGTGTGCGCCACCA
>PVJS01020718.1:0-32285 GCA_004027185.1 Glis glis | reverse complement strand
CGGCCAGCCCCAGCTCTCTCTCTCTCTCTCTCTCTCTCTCTCTACCTAGTGAGGCCCTCCGCAACTTCGTGAGACCCGGTTTCAAAATAAAGTATAAAAAAATAGGGCTGGGGGTGTAGCGCAGAGGTAGAACGCCCCTGGGTTCAATCCCCGGTACCGCAAAAAAAAAAAAAAAGTAGGACTGAGGGTTGAGGGTGTAGCTCGGAGGTAGACTGCCCCTGAGTTCAATCCCCAGTACCAAAAAAAAGAAAAAAAATTGTTATTGCTTAAAAAAAAACAAACTCTTGCTTAGGACTTCCTTGATTCACTGTAACATTTCTAGTTTGTTTGGGGTTTTTTTGTTGTTGTTTGGTACTGGGGATTGAACCCAGAGGCATTTTACCTCCAAGCTGTACCCCCAGCCCTTTTTTTATGTTTTGTTTTGAAACAGGGTCTCGCCAGGTTGCCGAGAGTTTTGCTATTTGCTGAGGCTAGCTTTGAACCTGTAATCCTCCTGTCTCAGCCTCCCAAGTACTGGGATTGCAGGTGTGTGCCACTGCGCCCGGCTCCACCTTAACATTGCAAAGTATAATCTTAGGGGCATTTCTTTGCTTTCTTAGCATCTGTTGAAATTGTCTCACTGTGAATTGTTGACCTACTCTCCTGAGTATCTGGATTCAGGCAGCTGTCTGCAGAGGCCTTTACTGGAGGGGGTGGGTGCTGAAGGGGATAGGAACCTCCGCTGCTGTCTTGATGTGGATGGAGTGTAAAGATCTTCTAGCGTTTGTAAGATGTATCTCATATGCATCAAGCCTTTCAGAATATAAAAGCTTATTCTATCTTTTCAACCCTACAATTTGGATGGGGTTAGGCTTTGTTAATTTCTGGTTTTTATTTCTGAAGTAATGTAGCTACCTGCACAGAAAGTGACCAACACAGACTGACAGATTGGCTTGTGAGATCCACTACTGTCTAATTCTAGGGGTTATGCAGGTGAATCCCAGGAGTAAACAACTGAGGCAACAAAACCAGTAAAGCTTACTTTGGGCTACTGCTGACTGCTGCCATCCTTGCTAATATCATGGTAACTACGCATGTTGAGCTTTTGTTATAAGCTCAGCACTGTTCTATCCACCTTATGTGTGTTACCTCATTCAATCTTTAAAACCTGTGAGGGTAAGTACTACATTTATCCTCATTTTCAGATGAAGTTTAAGCACACGGTGGCCAGATAGCTTTGCCTGAGATCAGCTGGCAGTTAGTTTATCTATTTATTTATTTTTGGCAGTACTGGGGATTAAACCTAGGACCTCATACATGCTAGACAAATGCTCTACCATTGAGCTATATCCCCAGCCCTTTTATTTTATTTTGAAAAAAGCCCTCATTAAGTTGCCCAGGCTGGCCTTGAATTTGAGATTCTCTTGCCTGAGCCCTCAAGCACCTGGGATTACAGGAGTGTGACACACTGTGCCCAGCGAGAGTAATGTGAATGCACTACATCTGCTAGAGCCCAGCCTCCTAACCACATTGCTTCTGCCTCTCTCACATGCTGTGGAAGCCGGGTCTTTGCAGCTGTTGGTCCTGACACACAGTTCTGTTCTGTAACTTCGCAGGTACTTGTGCCTGTCTGAACATCCAAGACCAGAAAGGTCTGTAGTTTCCAAGGCTCGCAGGGATGGAAACCTGATAGTGGAGAGCTACATCTGAAGCCTCTTACCAAGGGTAGAATCTAAAAGCTACTTGAGTAATTATAGAATAAACATAGATAAGCACAGAACATTGAGTTATAACTGAGATGGATAACTTTTTATTTAGCAAATGCCTGAGCATTTGGAAAATGCTGTCTTACTGGATTCGTGCAAAGGATTTCATATTACTTTGTAGATCCAAAGCTAAGCCCTTTTTGGATGGGCATGAGGAAATTTGGGAAGTGGAAAGGTGTGCAACTTCTTTTAAAGAAAGTTTCTTCTTTTCAAGCCTTTTTCTAAATGAATACTGTCCAATAGAAATATAATACAAGCCACGTATTATATATTTTTCTTTTCTTTCATTTTATTTATTTATTTAGTGCTACAGGGGATTAAACCCAGGGGCACTCTGTCATTGATCAGCATCCTGACCCATTTTATTTTATTTTATTTTATTTTATTTTATTTTATTTTATTTTATTTTGAGACAAGCTATTGCTAAATTACTGAGGTTGACCTCAAACTTGAGATCCTCCTGCCTCAGCCTCCTGAGTAGCTAGGATTACAGATATGTGCCATCTTACTTGGCTAATTTCAATTTATTTGTTTATTTTTCAGTACTGGGATTGAACCTAAGGATGCTCTACCACTGAGCTATATCACCAGCCCTTTCTAATTTTATTTTGAGACAGGGTCTAGCTAAGTTGCCCAAGCTGGCCTCAAATTTGTAATCCTCCTGCCTCGGCTTCCTGAGTGGCTTGGATTATAGGCACAGTCACGAGAAATTGATGGCATTAACTTTAACACTATGTTTTTTTACTCTGTATTTTATTTACCAACTATAAGTATTATCATTCCAACATTAATTATCACAAGATTTTTAAATTTTCAAAATTATTTCAATATTTACTTTTTTTTACGAAGTCTTTACAATCTGCAGTGCATTTCAGACTTACAGTCCATCTCAGGATACTAAATTTTCATTGGGTACAATCTGTATTAAGATTCTATAAAACTTAGAATTGAAAAACTATATTTTCATACCCAGATTGTTCCAAACACACTTTTTTAAAGCTTTTGACCAAATTATGTTTTTAAAATTTAATATAATTTAATATTCCTTGCTCGCACTAGCCAGATTCCAAGTGCTCCGTAGCCACATGTGTCCAGTGGCCACCATGATGAATAAATAGCATGAGTCTAACCAAATTGCTCAGGAGGGCAGTAGTCTTGGTCTGAAAAGTGCTTTGCTGTTTTATTCTTATCACCACCACCACCATACCCAAAACAATCATAATTTTTGCTTTCTCTATCTTAGTTTTAATCTGTTACCCAGAGAGTTCATCTTTTTACACCCTCATCCCCATGTGACACTATGTGAATCTGCTTTTGAGTAGGACCCCTGATGGTGACACATGGGAGTGTCTGGAATTTCCTAGTTGGAAAGCTTGTCTGAAAACCCAATATCTTACTTTTTAGCTGTGAATTTTGGCCATTTGTAAATACAAGAGAACATCCCAGTTTGTAACATCACTGAAAGAAATCAGACATTATAGAGTAGTGACTTTCCTACTGTAAACTTTAGGTATCAAATTTTTCTGCAACCTTCTCAAATGAGGTAGGATGTCAGGAGATGTTTAGATGCCTAGAATAAATAAGGCATCTCTCTCACAGCCTTTAATGTTGGAGGAGGGGATGAGGTGGTTATCCATTTATTTTTCACTAATTCTTTCATCCAGTACTTACTGTGTCTGTGCTAAGCACCATTCTAACCCATGCAGTGTAACAAAAACAAATTCCTACAGTGGATCCAGAGATTAGGTCCTGAAATAATGTGACATTTTTATTAATAATGTGGCGTACCTCCCTGGAGAGTGGAAAGTTTAGGAAAAACTGGCTCATTCTAGAAGCCAGCTGACCTTGAATCATCATGACATAGCCAAGGATCGGATATCATTACGTTTGTATGCTAAAGCTTTCCCTGTAACTGCTCAGACTGCTCTCCGGTCTCTGTCATTTTATTTGTATCATTACAGTGATCTTAATTGCTTGGTCCCAGTTGATAGGGCAGATTAGAAGCAACAAATCAAAAAGATGAAGGGGGTATTAAGGACAAGAATATACTGAAGACATCAATATGTGATTATTATTAGAGGAGATGCAGAAAAACTATTCACATCAAAGATACAAATTCAATAAGCACAGCAGTCTGGGGTCATTTGATTTGAGGGCAAACAATCAAGAATACTTCACTCACCCCTGAGGGCTTCGCTTTGTGAAAACACAGCGTAGAGTATCACCATTTTTCAACAACTAATGAATTAATGAATCTGGCGTCACTCATCAAAAGCTGCAAAACATCACAAAAAGAGACAAATGTGAGCCTCATGAGGGAAGAATATTACAACCTCATCTTTGAGTTAGTCTTGTCCTTTCTCTCCCCAAATTAAATCTGAATTGGATAAAGTCTCTAGACAAGCCAGTTTATAGGAAATAAAGAGACAGAGGGACATGTTTTGAGTTGACAAAATTCAGACTCTGGACACCTCTAGACCTCAAATGGCCTGATTGCTCCAACAGATAAATTATAAGAAATAGAAGAAAGAGAGAAGTGCAGGGGAATATATATATATATATATAAAACTGTAAAGGTAAACTCATTAATTGCAAGTGTGCACCTTATTTGTATCCAAATTTAGACAAAAAGATTGTAAATAAATTCTTAAGACATCTTAAACACTTGGAAATAGGACCATTGACACCCTATTTTATGAAATTAAAGAATCATTAATTTAAAAACTAGCATAGTAATAAGTAGTTATAAAAATGACCCTGAGTCTTCAAAATAAATGTTAATTGTGGTTGGTGGATACTTTTAGGAAGGTAGAAATATGTTACTCTCTCAGAAAGGTTTCTATTTTCAGTGGTTAAAATGTAATAAATGTTGAAGAGGCAGTATGAGGTATCTCAAACGTGCTCGGAATTAGACCAGATGGTGAAACCCCTTATCCCTTCTGTGCAGTGGAAGGTTGCTTGAAATCTCCTTAAAATCCAGAAGTATTGAGTATAGGCAAAGGAGCTTGGTATGTGCACTTTCAATGCCTTGTCCTCTTCTTCTCTTAAAAAAAAAATACGTTTTCAAGGTGAATCCAAGAAGAAAAAGCTAAAGTGGATCAAGTAGTTGAAATTTCTTTCATAATCAATCAGCATCCTTATTGTCTAATGTAGCCAGGGCTAGCTGGTTGGCTGCCCGTTCCTCCCTCCCTCCTTCCCTCCCTTCCTTCCTTTGGTGCTTTACCTTTGAGCTACACCCAGCCCTTTTTATCTTTTAAGACAGTGTCTCACTAAGTTGCCAAGGCTGGCCTGAAACCTGCAATCCTCCTTTCTCAGCATCCCAAGTAGCTGGGATTACAGGTGTGCGCCACCTCACTTGGCTTTGCAGCTTACCTTTCTAAGACAAAAATCTGAACATGTCATTCTTGGTGCTTAAAACCACTTAGGGCCGGGTGTGGTGGCGCACACTTATAATCCCAGTACTTGGGAGGCTGAGACCAGAGGATCCAGGTTCGCAGGCAGCCTCAGCTACTTAGTGAGGCCCTCCGCAACTTAGTGAGACCCTGTTTCAAAATAAAGGATAAAAAATAGGGCTGGGTGTGTAGCTCGGAGGTAGAATGCCCCTCGGTTTATTCCCCAGTACCGAAAAAAAAAAAACACTTAGGGAAAAGTTCGGCCTCCCTGGCATAGCCTATTGCATGGGGTCGGTCAAGTCCGGCCTCTCCTAGCAACTCTGTCAACCCCTCTCCCACAGGTGTCTCGCTCTTGTGGAGCTACTTATATTCCCCAGAATGTACGCGCTGAGCCCTCTCTCTCTGCACATCCTGGATGCTTCCCCTCACCACACACACACAGACCTTCCTTCCCTTCATCTGATGAGCTCCTTTTCTTGTCTCTGGGAAGCTTCTCCTCACCTCTGAGAGCTAACGTGCTTTTTACTGGGTACTAACAGTAGCACCCTGCATTTCCCCAGCAGAGAATACAAATGGCTAGAAGTAGTCCCCAGCATACTCTGAGTTTCTGGAGGGCTCAGCCTCTGACATACTCACCCTTGGTCCTCAGCATGAGCACAGTGCCTCGCGTGTGGGAGGAGCACAGCGAGTTGTTGGGTGGATGGGCACCGTGAGAAATCAAAGGTCCCCAGAGAATGAGAGGCGTGTGTTTGTTCTGCCACTCGACTCTCCTGTGTTGTGCTCAGGTCTGTTTTCTTAGAAAGCTCCCCAGACTGGCAGTCTGACCCACACTCTGGGAAGAGAGCCTCGCTCTACCATTTCCATGTTTCCTCTGTCACTTTCCTTTTACAGTTGGGGTTGGCAATTACTGTGCATTGCTGTTTCCATGCTTCCAAAGTTCAAGTGTCGTTTCTTCTCTTTTTTCATTAAGACTTCTATTCAGTGCCCCTAAAACATTCTCATGTATCAACTTGAAATTGACTTTGGGTATCAAGACCTATTACTTCATCCAAGGTCTTTGATGTCAGCAAATTTTTACATGGTCCCAATCAACTAGACACAGCCCCGTGGTGGTCTCTTGGGCCATGAGACTCAAGTAAGTGGTCCCCAAGCTTTTAGCAAACACCGTGGGCGGGAAGAGAGGTCAAAAACCTTTCCTCAGAGGGAATCGTGAGGTCTTGTCCTGGAGTTCTCTGTTGGCTGCTGAGAGCTCACCTTGCGCCCTGACGCGCTCTGACAAGTCTCTGTGAACCGTCTCACTTCTCTGCATCTGTTCCTGGAGAAGTGAAGGAATCATAGCAGCTATTCACATGGAGGTAAACACAGGACACCTTCCTGGTCCCTCTGTTGTTGGCAGAATACAAAATAGAGGTAATTTTAAGATGAAACTCAAGATTTTTTTTGGAAGAGTTTGAGGACCACTGACTTCTCCAAGTTCCCTCCCAGTGCTAACTTCAGCCTCTGAGCTCTGTCACCTAGATGCCCATCATCTAGATAATTCTCTTGGGTAGAACATACTAGGCCTCAGCAATGCTGGGTGAATAAGACATAGCTATAGTTTTTAAAGAATGCATTATTTCTATGATACAGTATTTCAAACTAGGCTAACACAACTGCAGGCCAAACAGAGGCCCTTTGGAATCTGCTTTTAAACACAGCAAGAACCATTTATAATTAATATGTCTTTAGTATCTATATATAGCACACTGAAATTCTAGAACAGACATTTTTTTATCAAGGCAAAATATTCTATTTAGTTTAAACCAGGCCTTATTATCAAGAGTTCAGAATTTGTGGCATCTAAATTAATGAGCTTTTAACCTTGCAGAAACCTTGAAAGTTAGATTTATCCAAAACAAAACTCTTCATTTGAAAAGAGCATTCTAGGGTATCATCTTCCTCATCTTCTTCTTATAAGGATTCTATTTCTAATGATGCAAAGCTGATTTTAGTGTCTGTATCATTTACTTCCCCACCGTGGTGAGTCATTGATAATTACATGTTAAGGATTCAGTACTTTCCCTCACAGTTCATCCCAGAGGCTCCTAATTATTGGTGGGTCTTCAGTATGTGTTTGTCTGAAGTTCTATCACTTAATAAATAGATTTGTAGAAAGCCTGTGGGTTTAGAGGGCAAGTCGATGGATGGTGCTCATCATCACACCCCCTGCTAAGCATCTTCCTCTCCTTATTTAAAATAAAATCGCAGCTGTTTCCTGAGAAAGAATGACGATTGGAGTGAAATTAGCAAGAGAAGAAGTTGCCAATTTTAAAATGAAAGATATTAAATATTTCTGGATCCTTATAGGATTCCTCTTAGAAAATCTAGCAAATCCGGATTTCAGCATCTTTTGCTTGGCTTCAGAAGAAAAAAAAATAGCATGATCAAATTAAATATACAGCTGTCAGCATTCAAGCCAGACAGTTCACAATAGACAAGAAAGATTGCCTTTCTAATACTGGTATAATTATGCCGTAATGCATGCACACCGAGGTTTCTGTGAATTCTCTCCTCCAGTAAAAAATAGAGCGCTGTTCCCCACCTTTCTTTGTCGTAAAGTGAACAAGGTAGTCTTTTTTTTTTTAATTTGTGAAAACCAATAGGTAGGCAATTCCATGGCATCTTCTGACAATATAGCTTTCCCTTTCACCAAAATATAATTGGTATCCTAAGATTGCTGATTTTTATTTACTTATCCTGTTTTCATATGATACAATTATTTTTCAAGAAGTAAAGTAGAATATCTTAAAGCAGGCCCTTCTTAAAATAAATGAAATCTGAAACAGCTCTTCAGTTTAATTTGAAAGGTTGCATACTCTATGTCCTTTCTACTCTGGGAGTTCAGATGAAACCGATTTCTATATTGCTTCCCTAATACTTAGTACAATTCCATAATTGACTCACTTTTAAGTAACTTGGAAAGAGTGATGTTTGATGTGTTAGAATCATCTCCAGCCATCTCAGAACTTGGCTGATGAAGTCACCATGCAATCTTGTAACAATATGAACCATAGAATCTCTCTATTTCCATTTCTGTTGTTGTTTTAGAAGAAATTTTCAGTTTTTCCTTTTGAGATTAAAATTAATGGTTATTATTAGGAATGTCTACATGGTCTTTTTCTAAGGAATATTTTTAGCAATGCATATGCAGAAAAAAAAATGACCAGAACAGGCTTTCTTATATAAATCTTGCCTAAAAGAGTAGGGAAAAGGAAGATGCATTTCTCACAAATAGATTGTCAGCATCGTATACCAAAAGTAGAGAGTTTGGACCGAAGAATAGCTCAGTTTAAAAATATGATTTTAAAGCACCATTGCTGTTATATAAAGATCACAATCATGCTATTACTCAACATTTTTATTTTAAAATTACACTTTTAATCTGATTGCATAATGCTTCACACATAGGCCAAAAATATTTATCTGATTTTATTAAAACTAATTCATTTCTTCTGTGTCCTGCATCTTCTGACATTTTCATTATAAGCTAATCTGCTTGTGGGCATCATACCTGAAATGGAGAACACATTTGTGTTATTACAGAATCTATGCTTGTTCTAAACAGTTTTGTGATTAGAGTAGCAACCCCCCATAACAATCCTGTAGGTATTTAAATTAGGTTTTGTTCTTTTATGCAGAATATTACAGTACTTTTTTATTTCATGGAGTTATGGGTCACCTCCTACCTGTTAAAGAAATGAAAGTTTTTAACTTTAAGCCCTCAAGGGTTTTTGTTTTGTTCTGGCCTAGAAAAAACAATGTTTTGTGGTCTCTGAAGCCTAGATGTGGTTGAATGAAAAAGCACGCTCATATTAAACAGAATTGTGTGTTGTTTCTTGTGGCCAAGTGAGTAGTTATTTTGCTTTTGAGCTGTGTCATTTTACTGTGCTGGGGTCACACCTAGGGCCTTGCACGTGCTAGGCAAGCTCTCTACCACTTACCTACTCCCCTCGCTCTATCTGGGTGGAAATGTATTTTGCTCTCATGTGAGACTGAGAAATATTAACACATCTCTTTCCCTTTGATCTTTGTCTCTCAGTGTGGCTGTCACCAGGTCCAGAGACGTGCCTTCCTTTGGACCTCCCATCCCTAAAGGGGTCACTTTCCCCAAATCAAACGTATTCAGGGACTTCCTTTTGGCCAAAGTGATTAATGCAGAAAATGCTGCTCATAAATCGGAAAAGTTCCGGGCCATGGCGACTCGGACCCGCCAGGAATACCTGAAAGATCTGGCAGAAAAGAATGTCACCAACACCCCTATCGACCCTTCTGGCAAGTTCCCATTCATCTCGCTGGCCTCCAAGAAGAAGGAAAAGTCTAAGCCATATCCAGGAGCTGAGCTCAGCAGCATGGGGGCCATCGTGTGGGCAGTGCAGGCCAAGGACTACAACAAGGCTATGGAGATAGACTGCCTTCTAGGGATCTCCAATGAGTTCATCGTCCTCATTGAACAGGAAACAAAGAGCGTGGTGTTCAATTGTTCCTGCAGAGACGTGATAGGCTGGACTTCCACCGACACCAGCCTCAAAATCTTCTACGAGCGAGGAGAATGCGTTTCAGTGGAGAGCTTCATCAGCACTGAGGAGATCAAAGAGATTGTCAGAAGGTTGCAGGTGAGTCTTCTTTCCCCTCACTCGCTGTCTCAGTTGGCATTGTCATTGCCGTATCCTGGTAAACCTGACCACACAACTTAGAGGAAGGAAGATTTATTTGCTCACCGTTGTTTGGAGATTCCGGGTTCAGTTCATGTGAGGCCGGCGTCTATATCTGACCATAACACTCACTCACGTGCAATTTCTCCTTCAATACAATTTATTACAGATTACAGCCATGTTACTGAAGCTTGTCCTGTTTCCTTAGCTCCTCTGGAAACTCCTTGACGGTGTGAACCAACACAGAGTTAATCTCAGGCTTGTGTTTTCCATCATTTATTCAGAAAAGTAGCAGAACAAGAGGGGGAGGACACATGTACTGTGTGCTTGTGTTGGAAGCTCATTTGCATGTGACCTGATCCCGCTGCCTTGGTGACTGATGCTGCGCCCCAGCCAGTTGGATGCAGTAGTTAAAGAGTTGGTTGTTGATTATCTGCTGCCGTGAATGTTATAAAGGCAAGTCTAGTAGCAGAATAGTTTCTCTCTGCTGCCAGCTCCCCGGAGGTCTCTCTTAGAGGTTTCTTGTCACTTCAGGGAGGCCATTGAGCTCTTTGGATGCAACAAGTATGTTCCTCTTAGCCTGATGAATAGAGACAAGTGAAGGGGAAATAATCAGCCTGCTCTTCAGCTGCCAGAGGGGATTCAGAATGATCCTGCTTGCATTGTTTTTCCAGTTCCATGTCCACCACTTAATGCCATATGGCATTAAACCCCAGTACCTTTGATTTCCTTGTCTAGTTTGTTTCAAAAGGTTGCGAATCGGTGGAAATGACTCTGCGAAGAAATGGGCTAGGACAGCTCGGCTTCCATGTCAACTATGAGGGCATCGTGGCAGACGTGGAACCCTATGGCTATGCCTGGCAGGCAGGGCTGAGGCAGGGCAGCCGCCTGGTGGAGATCTGCAAGGTGGCTGTGGCCACGCTGAGCCATGAGCAGATGATCGATCTCCTGAGAACATCCGTCACGGTGAAAGTTGTCATCATTCCCCCCCATGACGACTGCACCCCACGGAGGTAGGTATGAGTTGGCAGCCGAGCCTGAGACTTGAGGGCAGCAACTTGTAAAGTTGCTGCTACAGATAGAGCAGTCTGGTAAGAGCCGTCTTAAGCATCTTGTGCCAGTAGCCAGGGAACATTGGGCATTTAACGTTAAAGGATGCTCAGCATCTCAGACTGTCAGACTTTTTTCTTTCATGTTCCATGATGCTCGTATTTTTCTCTCTGTCCCATTTGTACTCGGTTGCTGTCCAAAACTCAAAAGTATTGTTTGGCCCACGCAGTCTGAGCCTGGGCAGCTGAGCGTGACTCGCAGGCTTTTTCCTGACTGCGTCTGCATGTGCCGGGGATTGGCTTCAGATGCACTGGTCCTGCTCATGGTGCCTTGGCAGTTTGGTCTCCAGCCTGCTCCCAAAGGGAAAGCCCGGGAGCTCCTGCTGCCCAGCTCCTGCCAAGCCAGAAGCACTGAGAACATTTAATTTCTCCACCTCTGGGGACATTCCTTGATGGAACAAATTTAATCAACTGTTTCTTTTCTCCTTTGGGCTTGCACATGCTATTTTTGCTGGTTTTTAAGAATCTGTTATTTATTTAGCCATTATTTTACAAGAATTTCTTGTAAGCTTTGACAATTAATTCTTAGGCCTTTTAAAGCCTTCTAAAGAATTATCCTCTTTTCCCCCCAAAATTACTAGTCCTGCACTTGAGCTCTCATCAATTTATGATTATCAGATGGTAGAATATAAACGGTTATGATGGATTATTTGTGTCCTTTAAAAAGCTACAATGACAACCAGAGTTTGCTTAGAATAGTGTTTCCTAATACTGCTGATCCCTTAGATGGCCCAGAGATTTTGTGCCTTGTTAAAATACAATGAAATCCCTTAGTCTGAAAGTGTAAATATAGATGCATAACTTTTTATTTCAGCTCTTTGGAGGGTGGGGTATATTCTGAAACTGCCCTACCTGCACGCTCCATCTTAGTTAACCAGGTCCCATGAATCCTGTTAGCCTTTTCTGCTTTCTTCAAGTACATTGTCATTAATGTTAAAAATTCTCATGGACTGGGGGTACAGAGCACTTGACTAGCATTCACGAGGCCCTGGCTTTGATCCCCAGCATTGCACAAAAAAAAAAAAAGAAAAGGAAAATATTAAACATTCTCCCAGACTGGGATTCAGAAGATCCGGGAGGCAGTTGGTCTTTCCGTAGAATGCTCCCCATGGGCTCTGCACTCCTCTGCTTGTTACCTGTTTGCTGTCCCTTGGTTTCTCAAAACAGGCCGTTACAAAATGGAGAAAATAACCAAGCTCTGTAAATCATCAGCCTTAATTACACACAGTTAAGAGCTATAGACACGAGTCTAAGGACTGTGTTCACAAAAACGAAGCCCATAAGACCCTCTGGTGTTGTCTTATGTGCTGAGAGGTCTTTGCCTCATTTCTAGGCTCCCGGGTTTATAAGAGAGAGTAAAAGATGGAAATAGGTTGGCATGAGTGTGGACAGAATGGAACAGTGTTACGGACACTGAAATCATGTGTAGTCATTACTAGAAAGATAGGTCCGAAGGCCGGCCCTGGGTAGATAGAACCATGATAAGAGGTAGTTTATCTAAAGCAATGGACTAGACTAGATTTTGCTTCTCTAGTGTGTTGGTACAAATAACATTTACTGAGTATTTCACTTTAATGTGACAGGACCTGGGAAAAGGACCATTGTTGGATTAATCCATTTAAGTCCTTAAAACAACTATGAGGCAATAATATTATTGTTGTTGTGTTTTAAAGGAAATTGAGACTAAGAAAGGTTGGTAACTTTCCAAGCCCGTTGGGTAAAGTTAGGTCTAACTTCAGAGTCCAAGCTTGTTACTGCTACTCCGTATGCTGGCTCAGACGGCCTTCTACACACTAGAGTAAGCAGTGATGTGCTGCTTTATTGGCTTTCTTTTGGGGAAAAACCCTTTACTTGTAGTAGTGCCCATTCCAGTGGTGTAAATACTCCCAGTCTGGCCAGTGTCAGGCACTCCCATGGCATCTCTGAAGGCAGAGTTGGGGTGGGTGGGACAACCCGTGCCTGCAGACCAGTGCTATCTGGCTCCAGCACACACGGAGCCAAGGAGCTGTGTTTGTCCCCTTGCCCCAGCTCCGCTGTGAAGCATCGTGCCTCCCTCTCACAGCCAGCCCTCTGCCAGTGCATATTGCCAGGGTGTTGGGCCCGGGCGCTGGGTGAAGGGTTGATACTGTGCGTAGCCCTGTGACCACAGCCATCCGCTACCCTATTCACTGCCACTTCCATCAAAAGAGCCACTGTGGGACCTCTGGATGGGTGGGAAGCAGTCCAGGGTGGCTTTGGAGCTCAGGAAGCCTGCTCCTCCTCCTTCCTTTAGAAAAGGCTTCAGAGGGAATGCTGAGGCATTAACACCTCGTTACAGTTTTCAACAAAATAAGATAATGCTCTTCTGTCATTTTTTTCTTCTCCTCCACACTGCATACTCCCACCGCTGTTTTCCTAGCAACTAATGACTGTTCTTTGACTAGTCACTCCCCCTCCTCTGTCACCATTCCTTTAAGGCAGCTCCAGAGAGAGGTGGCCCAGGCCTCCTGGAGCCTCGCAGCCCAGGGTTATCATCTGGAGGACCCCAAGGGTCACAGGCACTGCACCATGTAATTCAAACCCCTGCGTCTGTGTCTTCACAAGGGAGAGCCATTTGTTTTAGAAAGGCAGCTTTTAAAAAACATATAAAAGTCTGTTTAATAGCAACAAAAGATGGTGGTTAAATAGCAAATTTCAAATAGGATACTTTTCTCTGTTCTTGGAAAATAAGCAGACCCCTCTATGAATTACTTCCAAACTCCATTTTTTTTTTTAAGAGAAAAGGGGCATGGAGAGTAAAGCTGAATCTGAGCCCCCTACTACTCTCTGCTGGGCATTTTTTAAGTCCCAGGGCAGGTTTATTTCCATTAAAATGATGAGGAGGAGGCTTGAGGGGATCAATAGCTGTCTAAAGAGTGACCAGGGCCTCTGGAAGGACAGCAGGATGGAGGTAGTCCTGCAGGACCTCGCAGAAGACCTCCTCGGGTGGCAAGGCCCCTCTCCCACCTCTGGAGTCAGGGACCATCAGTGTCTGTGACCTCCAAGTGTTAAAATCCTTCTCTTGACAAGGGGACACATGCTTGGCTAACAGATTAAATTCAGATGTTTTCAACGGTATTGCATGAGAGTGAGAAACCTTTTCTCTGTTGAGGCCACTGGCCTGCAGTTTTTAAAGAAAGCAATCAAGGGCCATTCAAGAGCTAAAAACAAACAAGTTATATAAAAAGACCAAATTACCTTTTATTTTCTACTTCTTCTTTTTGATGCTGTGGGTTTGGGAATCAAATTACCTTTTAAATAAGAACAGGTCACAAAGGGCTTTTTGGTTTGGAAGTACAGAAGCATACTACTTTAGAGCTAGAAGGGCTATTAGAATTTATCTGGCTCAAATTTCATTTTTCAGTTAGAGATTTTTGGGCATAGAGAAGCTGCATGTTTTTGCCGAACTGAAGTCACATGTATTCTGGGGACCAAGCTGTCCTCAAACCCTAAGACTTTCCCAATTCAAGAGTCCAGTGTTGAGATGTTCTGTTCAATATACTGCTCAGCCATTTCTCTGTATTTCATTGTGCCTAAGGAAAAAAAAAGTATGAGAAATAATCAAAAGAGAATGTTAGAAAGAATGAAGTCTGAGAAAAATGAGATGGAGTGGCTTTTCTTAATTCATGGTTCCATTGGGTCACCAAATTTGTCACTTTTAGCACTGAAATTCTTGCTGACCACAGCTCTTCAATTTAGTTTATAAAAGTTGTTGAATTTTCCATTTTGTCATAGACTATATCTTGAATAAGATGCAATAGTCTATGCCATAGTCACTGTAGGTGAAGGATGTCTGGGGAACTGGAGTAGTATTCTTTAGTGGGTACAGTAAGACTAGCCCTCAGGTAGAATGATTCTATGGGTTCATCCCCTCCTCTGCCACCTCCTGGGTGTGTAAACTGAGGCAAGTTAATCTCTCCAGGCCTTCCATTTCCTCATCCATGAAGTGAAGGTAAGGATAGTATCCACTAAAGGGAGTTGCTATGATGTGGCTGGATTAGTGCCCAGGCCATTGTAAGTTAATTGTATTATTATGGTTACCATTCTTCAACACTACCTTTTACTTCTGGTAATATAATAAAAATCTTTTCATGAACATTTATGCATGGCATTAAAAGCCAGCTTTCTGTCTTTGTTTTTCAGTGCACTGACCACTTCTTGATTCCATATATCATTTTATGTTTTGCAGAGATTAGTAAAATACCAGGAAGCCAGCAGGTGGCTACCCCTGCCATGAAAGGCAATCAGAAACGGCGGTGGCTGTGTTTTACCTTAGTGGGAAACACGTATCAGATTTAGAAGAGCATAAGATATCTCAAATTTTCAGTAGAGATTACATGTTAAAATGATACCATGTTGGATCTATCAGGCTAAATAAAACACATTATTAAATTAATTTCACCACTTTTGTTTTACTTTCTAACATGGCTCCTAGAAACTTTTAAGTTACTTTTGTGGCTTCTGTGTGTGCCTCCCATTCTGCTTGTCTTGGGCAGTGATGTTTTGGACTCCACGATACATCTGAAGTGCCTCATGAAGGGCTGTTTCTCTCCTTCTCAAGTCTTCCTTCCTACCTGCTTCCTGACCCTTGGGATTCCTTTAAGAAAGGAAGTCCTAGCTGGGCATGGTGGCACACACTTGTAATCCCAGTACTTGGGAGGCTGAGACCGGAGGATCCAGGTTCTCGGCCAGCCTCAGCTACTTAGTGAGGCCCTCTGCAACTTAGTGAGACCCTGTTTCAAAATAAAGAATAAAAAAATAGGGCTGGGGGTGTAGCCTGGAGGTAGAATGTCCCTGGGTTCAATCCCCAGTACTGCAAAAAAAAAAAAAAAAAAAGAAAGGGAGTCCTGTTTCTACTTAGTGAGAAATTCACATGCACAGTTTGAGTTATTGCTTTAGTGGGAATAGAATGTGTCAATCAAGTTAATAATTGATAGTAGCTCCCCTCCTTGTTTGGGATAAAGAATGGAGAGTGGGTCCCCGACTTCCTGAGGGTTGAGGTTTCAGTTGGTAGCACAAAATGGGACTAAAGCAACAAAACATTTGTGCCTGTCATTAATTTCACTCAGGCTGCTGCCTAGGGACAGACTTGCCATGGGAGAGTTCTTTCTTTAAAAAAAAAATAATAATAATAGCTGGATGTGGTGGCGCACACCTATAATCCCAATACTTAGGAGGCTGAGACAGAAGGATCACAGGTTTGAAGACAGCCTCAACAAGTGGTGAGACTCTCATCAACCTAGCAAGACACTATTTAAAAATAAAGGGCTGGGGTGTAGCGTGGAGGTAGGATGCCCCTGGATTCAATTCCCAGTACCACCAAAAAATAAGTAAATAAATAAAATGTGATTTCAGATTGTGCTTTGTCCTAATTTCAGTGTGTCTATAATTGGGGTTTTTTCCTTCCCCTTCCTAAGCTAAATTTGGCTCTTGGTTGGATTTTAAGATTTCTCCCAACTTAGTTTCCTGACTCTTGGGATCCCAACAAATTAAAAATAGTGCCCCTGTTCGATCCCCAGTTTTAATATGCCGTGAAGAGCGCGCAAAGCTGATTGCTTGTTTCCTTCAAGGCTGCACGCTTGGGGCCTGCTCCCTTCTCCTGCTCTCCTTCCCTCCTCAGGGCTCCTGCAAACCTGTCCCCAACCAGGGGGACCGTGCGTCCTTTTGGCTTTTAGACACTCAACTTCACATCTCAGAGTAGGCAGTTGGGACTGTGTAAAGGAAAGCACTATTGTAATGCTGCCTGGGGCTCTGGTTTTTGAAAGGAAAATAATTAAAGGACCCAAAGATTGAAAGAGGGCTAGAAATAGAAGATGGCATTTCTGGATCCATTTTAAGCGTTAATGGGAATCAGTGTGGTTCCACCAACAAGAAGAAGCAGTATTAATTGTCTTTCTCCCTATGACTTCTCCCTAATAGGGGTTGCTCAGAAACCTACCGCATGCCAGTGATGGAGTACAAAATGAATGAAGGCGTTTCCTACGAGTTCAAGTTTCCCTTCCGAAATAATAACAAATGGCAGCGGAATGCCAACAAGGGGCCTCATTCACCTCAAGTCCCATCCCAGGTGCAGAGTCCCATGACCTCACGGCTAAATGCTGGCAAAGGAGACGGGAAGATGCCCCCTCCAGAAAGAGCCGCCAACATTCCTCGAAGCATCTCCAGTGACGGGCGCCCGCTGGAGAGGCGGTGAGTGCGCGCTCAAGGCTTTGCTCCAAATCTCTGCCCCAGATTTAAACAACACCAGACCTATAAGTAACAGCTTTTAGGCCTTCCCCTATTTTGCTAGAAATAAAGAATTAAAGCTGAGATGGATGTAAAAGTGGCTTTCGAACCATGGTTGCATTCCAGAGCCAGAAGGGTAAGTGAGGACGTATTCCAGCAGAGCATTCGGCCCTGCGCAATGGTGTTTACGTATGTTTTGCTCTTTAATTTCTATGTAATCATCAACAGAAGTCATCATTGTGTACTTGCTGGCCATATGGGTTAGAATTTAGCAGACTCTTGGGGTGACAGTGACTATATTATCATCTTTGACAGTCTTCGTTGTTTGGGGGCAAGAGATATGATAGGAGCAACAGAATGCAAGACTTTGGTTGAATATTTGTGTTTCTGTCACTTTATTAATTAAGAATTCTGAGAAAGGAAAATTGGAATTAGTACAGCATATTTTGCACTGCTCTGAAAGTAGAAGAAAGTAGTGGGGAGAGGATGCCATACAGTGATAGGTTAAAACACTCAACCCTGAGTTAATTAAGCAAAAGGGAGAGGGACCGAGCAATCCTGGAAAGTAGGGGACCAAGGTGTGTTGTTAATTTAAAAGTCATAGTTGATTCCTTCACAAAAGGCAACAGGGTAACTCTGCTTTCACCTGCTCAAGCACTTCCGTCTGTAGTTAACTATAGGATGTAGCATCTTGAAGTAGACTCAAGGCCTAAAATTAAGTAAGATTAAGTACTTTCCAAAATGAATAACAGCTGGTTATAAAATTTGAAATAATTGCTCTGTAAACTTAGTTACCTCAAATTACGTATGCCAACAAAGGGGAGATTTTAATTGAATAATCTGCTAGTCACCTGCTAGAAGCCGCCAGCTGCTGCTTTCTGTTCATCTAGTGTCCTTCCCCATCACTCTGCTTGTCTTCATCGCGTCTCAGGAAGTTTTCATGGAAACTCTTAGAGCTGGGGAGAAGTCTGTGTTCCAGGAACTGTGCTGCGTAGAAAAGAGTCCCTGTGGAAGCCAAACCGTGATCCTGATGCATCTGAACAGCCAGGTTCTGCAAGCACAGGGTGCCAAGGAGAATGTCCCCAGACAAGCATAAATAGTCATTGGGCCACTTTGGGAGCAGGAAGCCAGAAGAAAACCACACCATGAAGTCTTTTCTTAGTCTAGTTTTTCAGCTATTGCATGAAACGTTGCCAGTTATTCGTTTCAAAATACTAGGATGCAATGTAGGTATAATTTATAAAAACACACAAAAGTTTTCTTTCTAAAATTCTTCATTTAATCCTGGAGATTTATTTACAGAGCCTTGCTGTTTATCTCAGTAAAAAATTTCTCACCCAAAGTATCCTCATTCCCATCTGGACTCCTCTTGCTGCCATTGTTTTTGAGGAGTAAGAGCATTCAAGAGGTCTCTGAATCGTTTCTTTGTTCTACACATTTTAGACTTGGCTCTTTCCAAGGTGTGTGTTAACCGTAACTCACGATTTGGCCCACATTTCGAAAGATGAACCTAGGAAGGGATTGTTTCAAGAAGGACCTCTTTTTCCCTGTCAGTGCTGTTTTCTTCCTCTGCAGAATGATCTGGAGGCTTTCACAAGTGAAATTGATTGAGTCATTTCCTTTACACAACAGTCCATATGATAAAAAAATAGAATGCATTTTGATTCTGTGTTGAATTTAATTTCTGCAACAGAAGATAAAGCTTGCTGCTGAACAAAAGTTCAGCAAACTGGCCTCCAGAAGTGAAAATATTTTTTGTAGCTAATGATCATCTTAGGGTGTGAGCAGCGTTCAGGGCCGGGGAACACGTGACTGTTTTTTCCAGTTGAGCTCCCTGAGTTCTAGTGGGGATTCCTGCGTGTGCTGGTGTCTGTGGTTCATCTTAGCTCCACCCAGAGGAAAGCACATCTTGGTGAGCGCTCACCGTAAAGACTGTAGAGTAGCCCTGTGACTCTCTGAGCTGCAGATATGAAAGTGGCAAAATCGAGGCTGCCACTGGCTTGGGGGGGTATGTAACCACACTCACTGCCCCCTCAAACTTGTTAGTTTCAAGTGTTCTTTGAGTCCACTGGACAAGGATTTCAGAGCTTAGGGTGGGGTCTTAGCGATGACTCATGAAATCTCAGTCCTACAGTTTCAGGATATTAGGGTTGTTTGAATCTTCATTTTTGAAGTATCTGATAATTAGATGGATAGGCCGCTTCTGTGAAAATTTAGATTTCAGTTTCCCACCTCATCATTCCCAATTTTTAGTAACATGATACTTCTTTTGCAACTTTAACTTCAGGTTATAAATAGAAAGTGCAGTTTGAAAAACTCTGTTTTGCTGTGATGTCAGAAATATTGGGCTTAGCGTAGACTCATGATATTCATTAGGGGGACTTCCTGAGTCCTTCATGAATCCCCAGGTTCCTAAGTTCAGTTCGGAATGTACTTTTCTGTTGAAATGTGATAAAATAACTGAAAAATTCTAAGTAGTCCCTTTATAGTCTTAGAACAAAATACCTCACCTGAAATGTGGAGACGAGGCCCCAGCTGGGGCACACTTTGTCCATTTGATCCCCGCCCCCCCCCCCACGCACACACACACACACCAGCCCTGCCCGGGTGCCATTTATGTTTGTACCTGGGACATTTATGCAGTGTGATGTAGACCTTTCAGATGAATCCTAAATAATGAAAACAAATGCCAAGGGTCTGCCATTCTGCGAATTGTGCCTTTCAGTTGTTTCATCCATTTTCCCCCAGGAAAGTTGTGTTTAGCCGTAGAGAAACCCACTGTATTTAAGCTAAAGGCAGCAGCTGTCTCAAGTCACCTCTGTTCGTTTCACACAGTCAGCCTGCTTCATTCACCTTGGCTGGGTCCAGCACTATCCATTTTGGATGAAAATGTTCATTTACTGCTTGTTAGAAGCAGTTTTTCTTTCATGGTATGCAAAATTTCAGACCTAAAGCTCAGTAGGAATATTTTTCTTTAATATATAGATTATTTTCCTTTAATACTAGGGCCAGTATTTTATGACATAATAAGATATGTTGATGTTTTGAGTTTTTAGTAGGAAATTTTCTGTTGGGCAGTGTCCTCTATACATTGTTAAGAGAAACTGATACATCAGTACCAATGGCCCATTTGCCATCTTAATCTAATTCTGTTTGTTTGAATACGAGAGTTTTATGCTCCTCTGGTGGCCGTCTGGTTTCAGAATTTTATAGTTCTTATTAACAGAATTAACATTTATTCAACAGAAATCGGAAATGTGATACAATTGATATTTTGACCTCAAGTTTATCTAGAGTTTAAGGGTAGGATTGGAATAAAAATAATGGCCCATAGCATACTGACCTTGATACATTACTGTGTTTAAACATAATGTGGATTAATGATAAAACCCTGATCTGTTTTAATATGCTCAGAAAGTCTAACCATTTCAGGGACCTGGGGTAATCTGCAGGTGTCTTAACATACAAAAGAATTTTCCTTTTTCTTCTTTTTTATTTATTTATTTTTGTGGTACTGGGGATTGAACCCAAGGGCATTCTACCTCCAAGCTACACTCCAGCCCTTTTTATTTTTTGTTTTGAAACAAAGTCTTGCTAGGTTGCTGAGAGTCTCGCTAAGTTGTGAGACTGTCCTCAAACTTGCAATCCTCCCGTTTCAGCCTCCCACGTACTGGAATTACAAGCATGCGCCACCATGCCCGGCTTCTCCTTTTTTTTTAAATGAAGTTATCACCAACCTTTACTTAAATATTTGATGTTAGATCTCATTGAACCATCGATACATAAAACACTGTCACTGGGATCACAACTGTATGACTTGCCCGAGGATCTTAAATCATGGAACTTGACAGCTTTTCTGGGATTGCTCTGGCTAGGTCCACATGACTTTCATATTTTTAAAGCTACTGGGTATTTTTCAGTCCTTAGTTTATTTGATGTCATTCTCCATTCCCTCTTTCTTCAGACTCTGTTTCCTTGTTGCTACGGTTTGGATGAGTATCTCCTGAAGGTCCATATGTAAAATCTTGGTTCTCCGGTTGGTGATATTAAGAGGTGGGGTTTAAGCCGGGTGTGGTGGTGCACGCTTGTAATCCCAGTACTTGGGAGGCGGAGACCAGAGGATCTGGGTTCGCGGCCAGCCTCAGCTACTTAGTGAGGCCCTCCGCAACTTCGTGAGACCCGGTTTCAAAATAAAGGATAAAAAATAGGGCCAGGGGTGTAGCTTGGAGGTAGAACGCCCCTGGGTTCAACTCCCGGTACCATAAAAAAAAA
This sequence comes from Glis glis, assembly GCA_004027185.1. NCBI lineage: Eukaryota > Metazoa > Chordata > Mammalia > Rodentia > Gliridae > Glis > Glis glis. Next base: position 10,833 of record PVJS01020718.1, on the reverse strand, counting down.
AAAAACACAACAAGAGGTGGGGGTTAGGGGCAGGTCCTCAAAAGGAATTGTGGGGCCCTGCCTGTCCCTCCTGTCTCCCCCTTCCTGGCCTGTGTGTGAGCACTGCCTCATGGGCTCCTGCCACGATGTGCATGCTTACCGGAGGCCCAAACCAGTGGAGCTGCCTGATCTTGGACTTGAAACTCCACAACTGTGAGCTAAACAAAACTTTTCTTCTTAAGTAGCCTGTCTCCAGTGTTTCATTGTAATAATACAAAACTGACAAATACACTTGTCTTCCAAAACTTTTATTTCTGTTGTTTTGTATCCTCAGCCCTTTGTACTTGACTCACCACCCTGAAATCTTATGTTCCCTGTGATTCTTTTCCTCTTTCTTTGAATACCACACTGTGCAGTATCTCGGTCATCTACTTCAGTGACCTCGGCCACCTTAAGTCTATCTTGTCTTGTCCTCGTGTTCACTTTCCACATGCACAGGCCTGTCTACTGGACGTGTGCACTTGACTGTCACCTGGGTGGCTCGTACTCACAAGCCCAGGCTGCCTTCCTTCACCCCGGCCCTCCTCCCACCTCTTCTCACGAGTTTCCCACCTTGTCAACGGCTTGAGTATTCAGTATCTAGAGCAAACCTAGGATGCCTAATCAGTTTCCTACGCTTTCATCTCCCCGCCCCACACCCAGGAACCTCCCAAGTCCTCAACTTCTCTTGCGTTCCTCCTTTTCAAGCTTCCACCTCATCCTTGTGCCAGGAGCTCTCATTTCACAGCAAGAATTTTCTCTTACCTAACTTGTTGCCAAAAGCCTCCAGATATGATGAGCAGCGTCCTTCCGGAAGGGTGACCTAAGAGAAATGGAGATGATCCTCTGCTTTGCCTTTTATAAACGCTCCCGGGATCCTGCACAGCTCCGGGTCAAGTCCAACTCTCTGGCTCTGTTGTAACAACCCCGCGGGTTTGCCTGCTCGGCCTTCCCTTTCCCTGTGTCCCCTGCGTTGTCACTTCCCCACACGTGCCCCAGTCTGTAGGAATATAAGTGACTCTGCTGTCTGGAAGTACCATGTTGTGCTCAGTGCCTCCCAGCGCTGCTGTCCATAGTCCACCTCCCTCTCCCTCTTTCCACAGATGAACTCCCGAGTCTCCTCTGAGAAGTCACTTTTAATTTCTTGAAAACATTCCCTCCCATCTCTAACTTAATTGTCCCTCTGGGAATGTTGACATCACCAGATACCTTCTTCATGCACAGAATTTATTACACTTCATTTTCAATTTATTTGTCCATTTTTCTTTTTTTTTTTGGCAGTACTGGGGATTGAACCCAGGGGCATTCTACCTCCAAGCTACACCCCCAGCCCTATTTTTTGTTCTTTATTTTGAAACAGGGTCTCCCTAGGTTTTGGAGAGCCTCACTAAATAGCTGAGGCTGGCTGTGAACCTGCAATCCTCCAGTCTCAGCCTCCCAAGTACTGGGATTACAAGCGTGCACCACCATGCCCGGCTTATTTGTCCATTTTTCTAACTTAGCCTTTCTCATCTTTGTATTCCAAGAACCAAGCACTTTGGCCTTTAATCGGCTCCCAGTGAATAACTAAGGACAAAAATTAATCAATTCAGAAACAAATAAAATGGTTTATTTTTATAAAAATTAAATTATAGTTAAAATGCTTTGTAGTTTGATAAAACTGTAGTACTAAAGCTAGATTTAAGTAGCACCTCTTGAGTTTTTATTGGTTAAAAGTATGTATCCAATAAAACTTGTCAAAATTGACTCCAAGTGAAATGCAAGTTCTTGGTTGAATCTCCTGTCAGAGTTTAGGTGGAACTATTACAGTATTTGTCATCAAGCTAAGGCAGGAAAGCAGAGGGCCGTCTTGACTTGCCGTCACCGGGCTCTGAAGCGTCCTTTCCCTCTCTTCAGGGGCGCTCTGGTGCTCTGGCGTCCACGTTGGGATTGCAGTTGATGATTTGCAAGTTCACTTTGTTAGATGATATTACAGCGATGGTTCCTGTCCAGGCATTGGGCACAGCAGTGTGAGCTTGGCACGCCTCCCAGCTCCCTTTCATTTACACGCTCCAGAGTGGCCGGGGAATGACAGGGGAGTGCTCCAGAGTGCTCCCAGCTCAGGTCGAGTTGCTTCCTATCATTCCACAAGCTGACTGCTTGGTACTCAGCCTCAGTCTATGTTCCCACAGGGCCTCCTCCCTGAGAGCCACCTGTGTTGTAGTGCCCCCACCTGAGACTCTGGGGCACCAGAAGTACAGGCTGTGCAAATTTGACATTGTAGGGATTTGGCCAGAGCTTCCCAGCCCGGGCCCTGAGGCCATCTTCAGGCTAGTCTTGGTAAGCATGTGATCGGTGTATTTCCACGAGCAGGTTGTGTTATCTTCAATGACAGTGTCGTGGTTAACTCTGGTGACAGAAGGTGAAATCAGGATGCCTGCTGTGCTAAATACAACCACAGTGAACTGTGCATTTGTAGACATCATGGGAAATCCTGCAAAAACCATAGGTGAGAATTAGATGAACCTGAGAGATGATCTTGTAAAAAGCAGTTGTATTCTAGAAGGAATAGGAAGGTGGTGTTATGGTAGTGTTGTCCTGGTGTCACTAAGGAACTCCTTAGTGCTCCTGTGTACACCTAGCCACTGGGTCTCCCCCTCCTACACAGCTTAAGGGAAGGTTCTACATCAGGACCAACCTGGGAGGCCCAGCCTGTCCTGTCTCATGGCCTAGTGGTCCCAGGGCTTCCTCCATCCCTACCCCCTATTCCTCCTACCCACCTGCACACATCCCAGACATGGTGAAGGCCTTCCCAGAAGCCAGATCTAACACATGTCCTTCTGGAACTTTCCTGCACAATGCATGGATTAAGAGTTGTATCCTGTCATGAAAATCATGCGGGATGGTAACAGAATGGCAGTTTGGGATCTGCCTATCATTAAATTACTAAGAAACGTGGATTCGATTTCCTGTGACCTATAGGATCAATGACTGTGAAATCATGAGGTGGGCAGGGATCCTCAGGGCTGGTCGGCAGAGATGATCTCTTCACCCGAGTGTTCAGCCTCTGGCGCTAGGCTCTCGGCTAGTGGTGAGCCCAGGAGAGTATAAGAACAAGTGTCAGGCACCTAACAACGGCCCTGGAGCACCTGCACCACCCACCCATCTAGGACCTACAGGTGATTTTAAGGAAGGGAGCACAGATATAAAAGGAAGGGATGGTAGGGAGGAGGGCAGTTGATGCCTATACCTGTTGCTCTGCCTGGAAGTGGATGTGGGTACCGGCCCCTGCTCCCCAAGAGAATCAGAATGAAGCCTAGTCTTCAGTCTTGCTTTTTGTTTGGCTTTTGTAGTTTTCCATTATGTTAACAAAATGGCAAGTGACTATGCACACTAAATGACACAAAATAAGAGCAGGGATGTGGAGAGGAAGGTGCAGAGCAGTCTGGGCCACAGCCAGCGTGCGCGCTTATTAAGCACTCAACGGAACCAGCCTGCGCGTGGGCTGGATTTTACTGTAGAACTCAACTCTCTGGAACCCAGGAGCTACTCATGCTGGTAGAATTCTCTGGGAATAAAGTTAGACTGTGGTGGCTCCTTTTCTCCTTTTTGTGTGGTGCATACTTAGGGCCCTTGTAAGGAGTGGGCGGGGATCCCGGAGACCACTGTGGGGCACACATGCAGCCACTTGGTGCAGAGGCCAGCACGGGTTGATGCATTTCAGCTTCTAGTTCCATCCTTTCTGTTTATGTAGTGGGATAAGGATGTCATTTTTTTGGTTTGTTTTTTCAGTCCTAAAAATTTTAGCTTAAGCCAGGCGTGGTGGCGCACGCTTGTAATCCCAGTACTTGGGAGGCCGAGACCGGAGGATCCGGGTTCACAGCCAGCCTCAGCTATTTAGTGAGGCCCTCCGCAACTTAGTGAGACCCTGTTTCAAAATAAAGAACAAAAAATAGGGCTGGGGGTGTAGCTTGGAGGTAGAATGCCCCTGAGTTCAATCCCCGGTACCACAAAAAAAAAAAAAATAATAATAATCCTAGCATCTAGCATGGCAGAAAATCTGCTTGGCTTCTCACCAAAGGATATGATTGTGACTTATTTTCATGTAGTATCTCTGAATATTGGTTGAGGGCAGGACTAATCCAAGAGGCTAATATTCGTGGTGGACTAATCGATTCTTATATGTGTATCTCTCAAATTTTAGATTAGTTTTCTTGCACCTTGGCAAAAAAAAAAAAAGACATTATTTGAATATTTCTAGTAAGCCTACTGGCCCTGGGTCTACAGGGTCTGCTGTGACCTCACCGCTGCCTTGCCGGGAGCGTGCTGTGCTTCCCTGTTGCCTTGTCGATCAAGTTTGTGCTCACTCACTAACCACACAAGGGCCTCCGGCAAGGCCCGCTCATCCTTCAGGCAGTGCTCCCTGTGCCCAGTGCTCTCGCCTAACATGCCATTGCGGGACACCCCTCACCTTCCTACCCCCTCACACCTGATTTCCGGACTGTCTGGTTTCCTCCCAACCCCATCTCAATGCATTTCCTTCAGAAAGCTTCCTTGCCTCTAGCTTTCCCCACTAGATCTGACCGCTAACCTGCCAGGGGCCCTCTGCACTCTATTTGTACTCCCTCCCGTCTGTTACATTTTACTTTTCCATATAGGCAACTGAGTTCATATTCAGTGCCAAGCTCTGTTCAAAGTGTTTTGTGTGAGTTTTTTTTTTTTTTTCTGTACTGGGGATTGAACCCAGGGGCTTTCTACCTCCGAGCTACGCCCCCAGCACTATTTTTTATACTTTATTTTGAAACCGGGTGTCGTGAAGTTGCAGAGGGCCTCACTAAGTAGCTGAGGCTGGCCACGAACCCGGGTCCTCCGGTCTCTGCCTCCCAAGTACTGGGATTACAAGCGTGCGCCACCACGCCCGGCTCGTGTGAGCTTTCATAGCTAATCCAATGGTCCATTAAGTTGGTTGTTGTTCACTCCCTTTATGGGTAAGGATGCCCAGCAATTTGTAATTTTGTACAAATTTATATCTTGTTAGTGGTGGACTTGAGATTGGCATCAGGCAATCTGACCCCAAAGCCCCCATCTCAGCATACGGACAGCGCTCAGTAGATGTTAGCAAGCTGGCCATGGGGGCACATTATTGGCCTATAATCCCAGTACTTAGGAGGCTGAGCCAGGAGGATTGTAGGTTTGAGGCCAGCCTCAGCAACTTAGCTAGACCCTGTTTTGAAACAAAAAGTTAAAAGGGGGTTGGGGGTGTAGCTCAGAGGTAGAATGCCTCTGGAATCAATCCCTAGTACCAAAATAAATAAATAAATATATGTTAGCAGAATGAGCACACGCATGTTTGTATGCCGAGGGGTCCGGTCACACGCATGTTTGTATGCTGAGGGTCTGTCACAGTTGCTGCAGTCAGGGCCAGCCTCACAGGCCTGCAGCCTGGGTGGGGCAGGCCTCACACTTAGGAGGCCCCATGCTTGGCGTAATGCTCTGCCGTCATCTTGAACTTTGGAGTACTGTTCGAACAAGGGATCCACATTTTCATTATGTACTGAGTCCTGAAGTTAAGTAGCTGGTCCTGCCTACAGTCATTTTATTATCGCCCTTAGCTATAAACTTAAGTTGTCTTGAAAGGCAGCCATGGTGTGTGCCAGGCTGTGTGCTCTCGCAGCTTGCCAGCCTCTGAAGCAAGGATCCATTTATCTCATTGTGAGAAGCCCATATTGTCCCATCCCATCCAGAGCGTTCTTCTTGCTGTAAATCCAGCCTTGTCGTAAGAGGCTCATCAGAACAGGATTTCCAAATCCAGGCTGAACATCTGATACGGATCGTGAGGTCAGAGGCCAGCGATAGCTCTGTTCACAAAGCACACACAGGAAGACATGAGAGAGAGGGGTGCTGCTTGAGTTTCAGCACTTGTTCAAATTCTAGACTGGATAGAGCACTCAAGTTACACGACCTTGAATCATTTTAGAGAAAGAAAATTTAACATAATTCTGGAAGAATCCTGGTTGGCATACATTGACGAAGACAGAGCGCATTAGCTTGGTCCCATTCCCTGGACGGGTAGCATCTTAATTGCTACGTTGTGGTGGAATGCCGTGCTTAATCATGGACTCCAGCATCCCATCGTCAGTCACTGCTGCTGTTTGAAACCCTCCTGATTGTCTTTGCCATCAGCCCGCCATTTGTGCTTGGTTTACAGGGGCCTCCTCTCCTTGGACACATCCACACAGTGTTGTCACTTTGGAGTAAAAAGCAGGAAACAGAATTAATCCTAAATACTTGGGAAGCGATTTTGCCTTGTCCACTGAGAATTCCTTACCGATCGATTGATAAATTTAATCAGTCACAGTCTGGAGCGATGGGTTTTAGTATGAGTCACTACTGTGAGCACTATCTCTGTAGTCCTGTGGATTGATCCATGGAAGGGCTGGAGGGGCCAGGGTTATTTTATTACAAATATGAGACTTTGGGGCCATTCTCTTTTTTATCCTGGTGTGAGAATACTTGTGGGAAAATGAGCTGATACTGATCTTGGACCTGCTCTTCCTACTGTCTGTCACCTGTGAATGCAAAGCTGGCGCTAAGCGTGGTCCTGCAGCCAGCAGGCATGTTGTCTTCAGTGCTGAAGACCATGACGTTTCCAGTTGCTGCCTTCCTGGTGCAACCAAAAGCCCTGGTTTTTATTTCTGCAGAGGGAAGTAATGGGGAGCCCCAGAGAATGTATAGTATCAGTTATTTTAAAAACATTTCCCTATTTCTTGACTAAAATTTTGAGAATGTAGGGAAGAGATTCATCTGAAATTAATGCTAGAAGATTTTAAAAATTCCTTTGTGATAGCCACTAGAGTGTTCTTTAAGAACCTTTTTTTCCCCTAGTACTGAGGTTTGAACCCAGGGTATTCTACCTCTGAGCTATACCCCCAGCCCTATTTTATTTTTTATTTGGATCTTAGAGTCTTGCTAGGTTGTTGAAGGTTTTGCTAGGTTGCTGAGGCTGGCCTCAAACCTGTGATCCTCCTGTCTCAGCCTCCCCAGTGCTGGGATTACAGGTGTGCACCACCACGCCCGGCTCAAAAAAAAAGATTATTGTTTATATTCCACAGAGTTGAAAGGTCACATAGTAATTAAAAGAGGAATGAATCTTTATTCTCTAAACCTGTTTGGGCATTAACATAAGATGTTTGGGGCCCTTTAAGACTAAAGCAGAGAGATCTTGATTTATTTCAGAAGAAAAGACTCTTTTGACCTTGCTCTAACCTCACTGGACACAGAAACCCTTAAAACAGATTACATTTGGGAGGTGGGTGTGGGGCAGACAGGGTCAGGAGGTCAGTGGCCTCCTGTGGAGCCAGTGCCTGGGACTGCTCCAGTTCTCACCTCATCCAAGTGTCAGGGCAGCAGCCAGGCCAACTTCCAGTAACAGCTGACCTCTACAGAAGTGCTCCGAAGTGGACTGGCAGCACCAGGCAGGTGGCGCCTCCTGCTCCCTGAGTAGGTCTGTTCTCAAATCTTGCGTGATGGCATCAAATTCAGAGTATTTGGAAATAATAGTAAAGTAGTAAGTCACAGGAATCTGGGCTAATTCTGAATTTTTCTTTGCCCACCCCACATGCATCTAAAGCAGTAAGAACATTTGGTGGCATTCCATCAATTGTATGTACGCTCTGTGTGTGTGAACAGTCAGAAAACAAAGACACCATTGAGTTATACAAATGCAAAAAAGGGGTGGGAATGAATGTGGGCCTTCTGGAAATGCTATTTTTTCACTTTGGGACAATTCCAGTAATCAAATAGAATTTTCTGATATATTTGCCAAATAAAAGAGCTGAGGTTGAGAACTAGCATGAGATAGCTTAGCATAATGGATGTTTTGGAGACAAGCAACCCTAAAGACAAATATAAAAGCTCCACCTTGACTTTTCCTAAGGAACCAGGTTGTCACTTCCTCATGGAAACATACCCATCATGGTACCATGCACTGTAAATATCATTCATTGGCATTACTTGCTTACCTGGAGGAGACTCTAAAGATCACCAGGCCCCCAAATGTCCTCACATTCTACTGCCGTCTCCCCATCCCCGTTATTCCTGTAATACCTCATCCTCTTTGTAGTAGAAAATCAAAACAGCTAGAAAATGAAACTCTATCTGAAGGTTTCCTCTATTAGCTGCATATGAAAGCCAAATCCTTAGAACAGAAAGGAGTGTGGTATCTTGTTACATTTGAATTTATGCCATTCCTCAATCCTTAGTCTTCTTTTTTTGTAATTTTTTCTTTCCCTTCCTCCTCCACTCCAATTCCTTTCCAATTACTTTAGAATAAATTGTGAGAAATTTGGGAGATTTCTTAGAAGAAAAGAGTGTAAGGATGTCCATCTTATGGTATGCAGATAATGTCTTGATGTTTTTCTCATCAAAACATGTTAGCCAAAGCAGGGATGAGCTAGTGTTCCACTAGTGTTTGACTAGTGGGCACCATCCGCTGCCCACAGGTGCCCTGCCTCGGGACCTGGCCTCCTCATAGGGTCTCGGTAGCAGACTCAGCATTTCTGAGTCTCTGCAGCAGTATCAAGATTGGTGGCCCTGAAAGAAGCAGATAGATACCGTGTAGGAACAACGCTGCTCAAATTAGTGGAGGAACACAAAAGTGAGTATCTCATGGATGTATGAGACAATTAATGCTTCCACACTGCATTTATGACATGAGTAAAGAATAATAAATTAGAGATGAGCTACAAAAAGATGATTGGTGATGTGGTAGGAGAAGCTTAGAAGCTCTGCCTCTTCTAGCTTCTCACCACATTCCCCAAAGGTTAGTATCCCAAGGTCTTCTTGCTTGTCCTGCTTCACACTACATAGCCTAGGCATTGTCAGGAAGTTCTCGTGCCATTATTTGTAAGATGGATGGTATGCACTAAGATGACTTCCTGGCATAATTCTACCACTTGTAACTCCATCCTTGACTCTTTTTTCTTCTTTTATTTATTTATTTATTTATTTATTTATTTATTTATTTATTTTGTACTGGCAGTTGAACTCAGGGGCATTCTACCTCTGAGTTACACCCTCAGCCCTATTTTATTTCTTAGATTGAAACAGGGTCTCACTAAGTTGCTGAGACTGACCTTGAACTGTGATCCTCCTGTCTCAGCCTCCCGAGTACTGGAATTATAGGCCTGTGCCATGACGCCTGACTCCATGTTTGATTCTTGCAGTTAAGAGAGCATATTTAATTTGTTATAATTGTTAATAGCAAATTACAAATTTTAAAACTTTATTACTAATAACCAACCACTTTTTCAATTGGTCTAGACCCACCCTGGTTGAGAATCCCTGGCGTGGGGCGGGGCGTCTGATATAACTATGGCCCTGCCCTCGACCCCTTTCTGTTCCTTGTTTTATACACTGCTGATAGAGCTTCTCCTTCATTCAAAAATGTGGATGAAGCACCCAGAAATGTCGAGATGAATAAGGCTCAGTTCTCTCCCTTCAGTTCAGAATTTCTTGGGGGGACACACGCACACACACACACACACACACACACACACACACACACATCTATAGGATGTGCTGTGGTAGTGCAAAGAACAGACTGTTACAGGATTGGTGGACATTGGAGTTGAGTCTTGGGAAAAAAGGATTTTTGTGTCAGTAGGAAAGGGGGACGGCATTCCAGGTGGAGGTGCATGATGGGCGAAGGTGTGAATGCAGTGGCAGTCTGAGCGCTGTGACGCCCTCCACCTGTCCAGCATGTGGGGCCAGTTAAAGGAGATGGAGATGGGGGTTGGGTCCAGGTCAGTGGCTCAAGGCCTTGAAGAGGGTGCTGGGGATTTGCCTTCTACTCTGTAGGCAGGGGAAACTTTGGGGAGGCTTTTGGCAGTTGGAGGACTTGGAGGCAGGGTGTTGGAGGGATGGAGAGAGCCTGGAAGCCAGGGGACTGTGGTTCTGAGTGTGGAAGCCAGGAGACTGGTCAGGGGACTGTTGACAGGCTGGAGGGAGACAGCTCAGAGGGAAACCAGCAGACTGGAGGCCAGATATGTTCTTTGTGTTTTCAAGACCAGCACCCACAGTGCCTGGGACACAGTTTGTGTTCAGTAAATAACAATTGAACTTAATTAGGGTAACTGACACTGGAAGATGTGGAAAAAATGGCTTCAAGATATTTAGCTTGATAGTTAAGTATAGGAGGTATGGGTTTGGGGTATTAGGGCACCGGGTGTGAGGGAACAAGAAAAACATATTAGTTTTTAAGAGGTTTGAATTGCTTGTGAATGTGTTCAGTGGAGGTATCTAGGGGGACAACTGGAGAGAACTCTGTCTCTCAATTCAGATTTGCCTCTTGGGCCTAGAGGAACTCGGAAATTAGACTTAGAATCTATCCTTGCTCCTTTTCCATTAGAACAGCTTCTGGATGTGATTCTTTATCCCACTGTCAGCTTCCTGTGCCTAAACCTGTCCTCCCGCATTGAACCAGGTTCTGTCCAAGGTTCCCAGGCTGGCTCAGGTTTAATATAGATTTATAGGCAAAGTCACTTGACTGTGCAGACCCACGTCAAACTGTCTTATTAAGAAAAAGAAACTCAAGCCGGGCGTGGTGGCGCACGCTTGTAATCCCAGTACTTGGGAGGCTGAGGCAGGAGGATCCGGGTTCGCGGCCAGCCTCAGCTACTTAGTGAGGCCCTCCGCAACTTAGTGAGACCCTGTTTCAGAATAAAGATTAAAAAATAGGGCTGGGGGTGTAGCTCAGAGATAGCATGCCCCGGGTTCAATCTCCAGTACCGCAAAAAAAAAAAAAAAACAAGAAAAGAAAAGAAAAGAAGAAAAGAA
>PVJS01020717.1:0-32287 GCA_004027185.1 Glis glis | reverse complement strand
TCTCTCTCTCTCTCTCTCTCTCTCTCTCTCTCTCTCCCCTTAGTGAGGCCCTCCACAACTTCGTGAGACCCGGTTTCAAAATAAAGCATAAAAAATAGGGCTGGGGGCGTAGCGCGGAGGTAGAACGCCCCTGTATTCAATCCCTGATACCACAAAAAAAAAAGGAGCAGAAGGGCTGATGGGAAAGGCAGATCTGGGGACCCAAAGACCCTCAAAAGTACCAGGCAATGCCAGGAACGGGAAGCAAAGAAACATTATCTTCACATCCTTTTATAGAAAAACAAAATTCCAGAGTCTTGGGCGCCGTGGACCAGAAACACTGGTTTTCACAAGAGCAGTAGTACATGGAAGGTGCTGGATGGACTTTGTGCTTCATTAGTCACCGTGGTTCTTGATAAAACTCACCCACCCTCTGGGATGCCTCCACAGGTCACGTACCTTGATAAATTCATGATTTCCTTTAAGTTCCAAGAAGAAAAATTGCATCGTCATCTTTAGCCTCCAAGTAATGCTCCCTCGGCATCCAATGGTAGGCTTCGAGCACTGTCACTTGAAAAGGGACAACTGTCCTTCAACCAGGACAACCCCTCTGACACGTGGCATTTACTGAGCCCTCAGTACATGCTTGGAGATTTATGCACCATCTTATTTTACCCTTGAAGCAGCTCTGTGAAGGAAAAGTTGGTGGCCAACGGAAAGCAGCAATGGAGAATGGTCTAGACTCCGGAGCTTTGGGAAGCACCCCAAGCAGTAGGTGCAGTAAGGGAGGATGAGCTCCCCCAGTGGAAGCCTGCCCACTTCTCCCACAGACAGTGTCACCATGTGTATAAATGCCCTGATCACAGGTCAGGAACCTGGGCTAAGCGACCCCCTTCTGTGGTGTCATGAGGAAAAGTAGAGGCGGAGGGAGGAGGGAAGCCTGCCCACTCTAGGAAGCATGTCAGTCCACGGGAGTGACGGGCGTGCAGGGGACTTCCTGGCAACTGAAGAAACAGCTGTGGCCACATCTGGGAGGCTGTGGTGTGGGATGGAAAGCATCAGCGAGGACTTGGGGAGCCTGGAGGCTGTAGTGACCCCTGGAATGTTAGCTCCTCTCCATCGCTGGGAGTGAAGAAACTAGAGGTTCAAGCCGAGTTTCACTCTTTAGTGTGGCCTTGGGGAGCCCCCACTGGTGTCTGACTCAGATCAGTTCGATTCCAGCAGCAAAGGATTCAGAAGGATTTCTTTTTTTTTTTTTCTGGTGCTGGGGATTGGACTCTGAGCTACACCCCCAGTCCTTTTTACTTTTTTGAAACAGGGCCTCGCTAAGTTGCTGGGGCTGGCCTCGAACCTGTGCTTCTCCTGTCTCAGCCTCCCAATTACGGGCGTGCACCATGGTGCCCCCTGGATTCAGAAGGACACTGGCACTTAGCCACGAGGGAGCCACAGTGCGCATGCTCGAGCCCCTTGGCCAGCTGGATCCCTCCCCTGCCCTCCTGCTGTGGGGGCAGGAGGGCAGGGAGAGCCCATCTCTCCAATTTTTCTGACTGTGCAGAAGAGCAGAGGAAGAAATGTGGAGTGGGGGAGAGAAAAAGTTGTCCCCACCCTAAGAGAAAACAAGCCTGGCTGGGCATGTTTGCCTCAGTCAAATGACCTCCACCTATTGTAGACAGGGCTATTTCTTTTGCCAGTTACAGATGACTGGAAAAGCCCTTATTTTAAATTTTGAAGGCAGAATTTACTATGAGCTATTGGAATAAGCTGATGACTTGGACAATTTCTAAATGTAAGCGCTTTAGGACAGCCCTGTGGCTACGGGTGACAGAGTCACTGTGGACACACCAAACATTGGATCCATTAGCCCAGAACTGCAAGTCCAGTGGCCTAGTTGCAAGGACAGCTCGTGGTTGTCAACACTAGATGTTTGCAGAGGAAGGCAGGGCACCCCACAGCTGAGACTGTGAACTTGGAGACTGTGAGAGAAAAGGAAAGAGTCCAGAAGTCGGGGGCAGTGTGGTACAAGAGACGCAGAGAGAACGGCCTGAGAGCCACCCTAGCTGGCCGAAACTGGAACCGAGGCAGGGATCCAAGATCTTCCCAGTCACAGGACAGACTTCTCTGTGTGCTTGTTTGCTTTGCTTTGATTCTGCTGTTCAAAGGCGGCAGGGTGTGTTGATGTTTTGGGTAAAGAATGTGCTTTCTGAGTGATCTAATTCCTCTAACAGTGGAATGCAGGGGGAAGAACAGACCAAAGGAAGCAAGGCTCATGGAAGGAAACCAGGCGAGTTTTTCACATGCGGCTACATCAACACGGAATCGCCATCGCCGTTCTGCTATGCGGGGTCCTCCATCCTTGACCTTCCAGACCGTGGACGACACGGCCCCAACTGGTGTGAGGAAGAATGGTACCCAGGGTACGGAGGTGGGGTGGGCGCGTGCGCAATTAACATGCTTGACACAGAAAAGAACTAACTGGACACCCAATCTCATCAAATCCTCACACCAACCTCAAGGGTAACTTGTGTATAAGCAAAACCAAAACAGGCTCAAGAGAAAAGACACAACTTTAAGAAAACCTAGGCCCTTCTCTTTCTACTGCCACCCAAAGGCAATGAAGACTGAAATGACAGGACAGTCCTGCCGGTGCAGAAGCTCCTTGTGTGTCACCCCCATCCACGTGTGCTTACTCCTGGAAGTTTTCGGCTTAACAGAGATCTCTTTTTATATTTGTTGGTTTGGTTTGGTTTGGTTTGGTTTGGTTTGGTTTGGTTTGGTTGGTACTGGGAATTGAATCCAGGGACATTCTACTTCTAAGCTACACCCCCAGGCCTTTTTTATTTTTATTTTGAAACAAGGTCTTGCTAAGTTGTTGAGGGTCTCACTAAGTTGCCCAGGCTGGCCACGAACCTGCAATCCTCCTATCTCAGCTTCCCAAGTACTGGGATTACAGGCATGTGCCACCACGCCCAGCACCAGAGGTCTCATTTTTCTAAAATAGATACAATATGGATGAAATATTTTTAGTGAACGAGCCTACTATAGCAGTCTATTACGCCCTACTCTTTCCAATATATTAATGAACAAGGTGAGTAATGGGATTTTGATCTTAAGAAGGTTAAATTTCCACCTCTAAGTAGCTGTGGTATGTGGGGATAAAGAAGTTATTTTGCCTTCTAAGTCAGGCTGGAGCCAAGAAAGCAGATTACTGGGGCTGTGCAGGTTGACACATGCCACCAGACAGGGAGGTGGGTTTTGGACTCTGCCTCCCGTTTTTAATCCATGTGACTTGGATCCATCTTTAATCAGAGTCTGCGTTGATAGGAGGAATGCTGAGACTGTCTATATCCACCTGAAACAGCTTGTAGCCTCATCAACCGCTCAGCTCTTCTCTCTACAAACGCCAATTTCCCCTGTATTTGCTGAGGTTTTCATCCTTCATCCAACGCTTGGGTGTCTGTGTGTCTCATACACACAGATGCCAGGGCTCTCTCAAAGCCAAATATTTGGATTGCAAAACATTGAGAAGATCCACACAGTTGACTTTTCGTTCAGATAGTTGGCATGATAGAAAAAAAATGGTTATGTTTTAATAATAATAAAGTCTAAGAATGGACAGGGCTGGAGGGAATGGCTTTTTGTGTGTGTGTGTGTGGTACCAGGGATTGAACCCAGGGGCGTTCTACCTCCGCGCTACACTCCCGGCCCTATTTTTTTTATATATACTTAGTTTGAAACCGGGTCTCACGAAGTTGCGGAGGGCCTCACTAAGTAGAGAGAGAGAGAGAGAGAGAGAGAGAGAGAGAGCGAGTGCTGAGGCTGGCCGCGAACCCAGATCCTCCGGTCTCCGCCTCCCAAAGTACTGGGATAACAAGCGTGAGCCACCACGCCCAGCAAGAATGGCATTTTTAAAGCCAGTGAACGTTGTCATTGAGCTGGAGCTTCCTCATCAAGTAAGCCAAGCCAGGTGGCCAGGATGACGTCGCAGCTGCCAAGGCAGAGTTGAACTCAAACTTTACCTGATGTCACTGTGAAGAGTGAATGGCCATGCCACACAGCACTGCTGTCATGACACCTAAGCAGAAGGGTACTGAAACTTCTGGAAATGGTTCACTATTTGATGACAGGGAAATTCCTCAATGGTGACACCTTTGTCCTTCTCCCTCCTTGAGCATGGATCTGATACCTGGTGCTCTAACAGACACTTTGGAACGATGTTGCAATGAGCCAACATGCGAGATGACAGAAAAGAAGCATCGGTGTGGCCTGGTCCTTTGAGGACATGGCTGAGTCAGGGCCACAGAGCCCACCTCTGGGTGTCTCGCTGTGGCAGTGATCGGATGGTTTTTGCTTAAGTCGCTGCCGGTTCTGTTTGGTGTTCCTTGCTGCTGAACTCATTCCTAACTGATGTAGAGGAGCGGGGAGCAAAAGCAGAGAAGTGGGAAAGCGCAGGGCACTTTCAAGGGACAGCAAATAAGCCTGGATTTGTTGGAGCATAAGAAACCAAGAGAGAACACAGAAAGGGCAGGTAAGGCATTTCAGTTGGTGGTGGGAGAGCAAAGGCGGGTTTTTGTGTGAGAGAATGATGTGATAAGAACTATGCTTCTGGAAGATTAAATGGGGTAGCAGCCTGGCTTGGAAAGCAGGGGTGCTAGAGGTAAGAGCTGTTGGTTCAGAAGCTCTCACCGGTGTTCAGGGAGAAGGTGGGCAGTTCTGGCCTTGGGTGGTGGGAGTGTGAAAGGAGGCGATGAGCGTGCAGACTGATGTCCCTTTTAATGTTTTCTCAATCAAGAAGAAGCCCGGGTCTCAAAGCACAGCTCAAAAGGACCCTTTTTATAGATTATCTATATTCCACACCAAAATATGACCATTTCTGTTCATATACAAAAATGCTTTGAACTTGGCTAGCTACTGAGTCCGGGGTGTGCAAAGTCACCTGTGAGAGGCCATCATCTCACCGATGTGTCCATTCATCATGTGGGAAGGATCCATGGAATGAGACTGACCAGCAGCCAGACACATCCACGAACTCCGCAGCCCTCAAAATGTATTTGCTAAGGAAATAAGAGGTAGAAAGCGTTGGAGGTGCACAGGGACCAAAATACAAGCTGTCCACACCTACTCAGCGCCATGCAGAGTTCCAGGGTTCCATACTCTACCTTATGTTTACTGACTTCTGAGATCAGTGTTACCCCCTTTTAGAGCTGGGAAAACTCGTGGTTAGAAAGGTTAGGTCTCAGCCAGGAATGGTGGTGCATGCCTGTAATCCCAGTACTTGGGAGGCTGAGACAGGAGGAGCGCAGACTCAACCAGTCTCAGCAATGTAGCGAGGCTCACAGCAACCTAGCAAGACCCCATTTCAAAACAAAAAATAAAAAGGACTGGGGATGTAGCTTGGAGACAGAATGCTCCTGGGGTCACGCCACACTATTACACGCACAAAAAAAAAGTTATGTCTCTTGTCCATGTTTGCATATCTGTTTATCAGAAGGACTGAAACTAGGTTTCAACCCCAAAATACTGTGGCAGCCAAACAGTATCTGTTAGGGGCTGAATTGTGCCCTCAACCCATTTGAAAAAATTCATATGTTGAAGCCTTGACCCCCAGCACCTTAAAATGTGGCTATATTTAGAGATAGGCTCTTTAAAGAGGTAATTAAGATAAAATGAGGTCATATGAGCGGGCGCTAATCCAATATGGTGGGTGTCCTTACAAGAAGAGGGGATTAAGACACAGGCACACAAAGAGAGAAGACCAAGAAGGAGATAAGAGGAAGACCGCCATCTATAAGCCAGGGAGAGAAGCCAGAGAGAAAACGGCCCTGCCCACAGCTTGGCCGCAGGCTCCAGCATCCAGAACAGTGAGGCAGGAAGTTTCTGTGGTTTAAGCCACCTGGTCTGTGGTACTCTGTGAGGGGGCCCCAGCAAACTGGTACTGCATCTTAGCTTTCTTCCCTACCCCAGTCACTTTTCTTCCTACCTCTGAAGGCAGAGAGGCTAAAGGATGGGCCTTTGCTGAGAAAGGCAGAACTCAGCCTTCTCTGTACTACCAGCATGGTCCAATCTTCTTAGGGTGAGGAGAGATCTAGTCCACACCAAAGTGCTGGGATGTTCCCTAAAAAGTCAAATATAGAATCGTTATTTGACCCAGCAATTTGACTCCTAGGTAGACAAAGTCATTAGATATAGGTATTCAGATGCTTGTACACAAATGTTCATAGCAACACTATTCACAATGGTCAAAAGGTGGAAATAACCCAGTGTCCACCAATGGACAAATGGATACACAAAATGTTGTATAGCCATACAATGGAATATTGTTTATCCATAAAGAGTAATGAGGTAGTACTTTATGCTACAACATGGATGAATCTCAAAAACATTCTGCTAAGTGAAAGAAACCAGACACGTGATCCCATTGATATGAAATGTCCAGAAAAGGCAAACCCATGAAGACAGAAAGCAGGTTAGTGATCTCCAGGGGCAGAGGGAGGAAGAAATAGCAGGTGATTGTTCAATGGGTACAAGGTTTCCTTTTGGGGTGATGAAAATGTCCTGGAACTAGAGGTAATGGTTGCATGACATTGAGAATGTGCTAAAAATGATTCATTTCATGTGTATGAATTTTGCCTCAAATGTTTCAAGTGCTGGGAGCATGGATTGGGGAAAGAAGAATGAAGGAGCGTTCTACCAAGATGTGAGAGGGAGCATTAGCACAGTGCAGTGAGACACCGAGACTGAGAAGAGACTGTGACAAGCAGCTATGTGCCCGCGGAAGTCACTCACATGCTCAAGGCCCAATTTTCTCCTCTGTGAAACCGAAAGGGCTTAGATCAGCTGGCTTGGAAGGAACACCCCACAGATGTTAGTCATCGCTGTGAATTCATCGCCATTACGTTTATGACTACATAGTTGGCCCTCCATATCCTTGGGTTCTGAGTCCACATATTCAACCAATCATGGATCAAAAACATCCAGAAAAAAAAATTGCATCTGTAGTGAACATGTTCAGACATTTTCCTGTTATTATTCCCTAACCAATACAATGCAATAACCATTTGCACGGCATTTACATTGCATTAGGGGTTATAAGTAATCTAGAGGTGATTTAAAGTATACAAGAGGCCAGGCATGGTGGTGCACGCCTATAATCCCAAACAGGAGGATTGCAGGTTCACAGCCAGCCTCAGCAACTTAGTGAGGCCCTGCTCAGAAGTAGAATGCCCCTGGGTTCAATCCCCAGTACAGAGAGAGAGAGAGACAGAGAGAGAGAGAGAGAGAGAGAGATACATAGGTTATATGCAAATACCACACCATTTATACAAGGGGCTTGAGTATCTTCAGGTTTGGGTGTCTGCAGGGGGTCTGGAACCAACCCCCTCAGATAATGAGGGGCAACAGTATATGTTCTCCTCTACTTACCTTCTCCTTGCTGCATCTTGGTTCTTAAATCAGTTCACCAGTTCAATCACTGCCAACTTCCAAGACAAAACTCAATGTCAGAGAGGCCAGAAGAGCCTGCTGTTCTAATAAACATCCTCTGTGAATGTGGGAGGCGAAAGGCAGAGCAGAGCCAGCAATTAGTGAGTCGAGGGAGTGAACGACATCTCTTCTGGCCAAGGTTGTTGGAGAAATATGGCTTTCTGCTTCACCACCCTGCCACACTGATAAATAACCCGCTGCACATAATTCAACATGACAACGTATTTGGGTACGCACCGGGAGCTCGAAGGGTGTCTACCGCAAGGTAAGAGATGGCCTGTAGCCATCTGGCACGGAAGAGGCAAGACCTGGCTGAGCACTCGGCCGTGATGATGAGGCTCCGCCCACTGGGAACACCCATGCAGGGCGGGTGACCTTGAGGAGGCCTCGTGATTGTTTTCTCCTGAGTGCCATCTGGACCAGAAGGACTCAGCCCCAGCCACATCTACAAGGCTGCGATCTCTAGGACCTCGTAGAGCTATGGTGTGACGCCCCACTCCTCCTGCCAGAGAATAAAACACAAGGCCCTTCTCGCTTCTCCAGCCTGAGCTGTAGGGAAGGGCCCCCGCTCCCCAAGGTCAGTGCCCTGCAGCGCAGGCCTGGGCAGGAGCTTCCCCAGGGATAAAGGATTCTGCTCCACGGTGCCAGCCTCTCTCGCCTGCCAACAGGTGGCTGGCCCCGGGACTCTGTGCACAAGGGAGAGAAATGTACAGATTCATCCAGGCACACTTACCTAGACCTCATGCGTTCGATGCTGCATATGCTGACTCTTCCTCACCCACAAAACACTCATACTAGGGGAAAAATCTCAGGCGCTGTCACCCAGAGTCCACTCTACCTACTCAGCGTGCCACCGTCTACACTGGCAAAAATGATACCACACGTGTCCATACTCAAACGCTTACGAGTGCCTACACCCGCACTCCTCCTTGCCACAGGGAGAGGCTGGGCATGTACAGAAGGCCTGTTCTCTGGCCCCAAGGACATCACTTGTTCACTCATTCATTCATTCCTTTTTTGAGCCACTTAATATGTGCTAGGCACTAATGCGCCAGCTTGACGTCGACAGAGGAACAAGTGCTCTCACCCGGAGCACCTGAGAAGAGTCTCAGCAGGTAGGCAAATCCTCACCCTTGCTGACACCGATGGAAGCCTAGTCACTTGGGGTCACCGTTATGCATGTGGCAGGGCACATGAGAGCCAGAAGGAGCCCGAGACCCCACTGAGTCCAGTAGTCCCTGGACTGGTCCCAGATGACTGGCTGCACCAGCACCACCTGGGCAGCTTCCTAAAAATACAGGTTCCCAGGCTCTGGGCCCAGAGATTCTGGGTCAGTGGGTCTGGAGTGGGACTCGGGAATCTGTATTTCTAAAGCTCCCTGGAGGCTCCCAATTTGCAAGCAGGTTTAGATAGCTCCAGTCCAAGTTCTTATTTAAGAGATGAGGAAGTCGGGCATGGTGGCGCACAACTGTAATCCCAGTACTTGGGAGGCTGAGACAGGAGGATCCCAGGTTCGAGGTCAGCCTTAGTAACTTAGCAAGACTCTCAGCAACTTAGTGAGACCCTATTTCAAAATAAGAAGGGCATTGTTTATGATAGTAATTCCATAGATTCACTGCTTTATACCAACATCATTCTCAGTGCTACATGTGGGGGGGGGGGAGGCGGGGGGAGGGACACCAAGAGCTGTGTGCATGTATGTTAACACCAAACCGATACTCATTGTGATGTGAGACTACAATGCACCAATAAAAACATATTAAAAAATAAGAAGGGCAGTGGGGGAGTGTGAGTTGGAGGTAGAACACCCCTGTGTTCAACTCAGTACAGAGAAATAGAGAGAGGCGGAAACTGCAGTCCAGGAAAGTGAAATGATTTGCCAAAGGTCACTCTGTGCTGGGACCAGCCTGGATTGGTGGTTTCTAACGTTGGCTCAGTCATCCCTCTTTGGGCCCCTCCTCGACCTACTCAATCAGGATTTCTAGGGGAAGACGCCTGAGCAACTAGGATTTGTAAACGCTCCAGGAGCTCTTAAAATTCTGACGTGGGGCCAGAACTGCAGGCTCCTGACCAAGCCTTCTGGTTCTTTTCATTCTTACATGCTGGACATCACATTCTGGCTGGGGCTCGTGCGAGCGCTGCTTGAGAGGGCTGCTACCAGCGGAGCTCCCTGCCAATTCTGGTGGTTTAGCAACCGTCATTCTCCGCCCTTGAGAAATAGAGTTTTTGAAAAAAAAAATCAGATCTCACCACCGCATATTTCGGGGTCTGGTGTGTAGCCTCTGTTTCCCAATGCGATTGAGAACACAGTCCATGAAAAGATAAACATTGGAAAAAGGCACAGTGTAACCACTCTATTGCAAAAGGTCACGTTTCTTAAAATGTCTCTACACCCCCCAGCTTATTCCCCCAGTAAGAAGAAAAGACCTACTTCCAGAACTTTCTTCCAAAAATATTTTTTTAAAAATCCCATGGCTGCTTATGCAAACCCAAGGGAAGTCCTAACTACTGTCACCACAGACAGCCAGGTACCCTGGTTTTCTTGCTGTCAGCAGATCAGATTCCAAAGGGACATTCGTCTAAAGTTAACAGCCCCCCTCGATTCACTGCCATCTTGGATTGTGATTCCGCTGTGTGACACTTTAACAGCACTGGGGGATGATATGTGTCCCGTGGGGCTGTCTTCTTTAGCCTCAGCCATTGTCACCCCCTTCCTGGATGGTTTCCACGAGTCTCTTAAGAAAATCCTTAGTGGAACTCTAATCTCTAGGGTGTTGTTCTCTGATGCCGAGCGCATTTGGACAGGCCTTGAAGCCATGAGCCACCTATGGCTTGTGATCTTTCAGCAGCGACACATCCACCAGATATAGAAGTTAAGGCCACGAGCAAGCTCCCTGCTCTCACCCGAACCAGCATTAAGCGGAGACGGCTGACGATGGTGCTCATCTTCTCTCCTCACGCCTGCAAGTTGCTTTGATTTCATCAGCCACTTTTCCTTGTCTCCTTGTAACTTGACACACATCTCCCATGTTACTTGATCTGCTTTTTGCCCTTCTAACCATCCTCACTGCCTAGTAATAATTCGCTGTATAGATGCAAATACACAGTAAAGCAATACACAGCATGGCTGCTAGGACAGGAACTTGCATGGCGTCCACTAGCGCCACCTGCTGGAGATGGGCAGCGTTGGTGCGCTTTGGCTCTAAGGCTTGGCTCTGCAGGTAGGAAGACGGCAGGTGGGAAAGCCTCCGCATACAGTCTTCTCAAAGCCTGGTCCTTCATCCTTGATGTCTCTCTCCTAAATGATGCAACCTGCAATACCACGGATCCCAAGACATGTCCATTCACCCTGAGAGTCGCCGGGCACAGTAGTGGAGATACTGTGCAGCCCAAAGTGGAGAGTGCAGCCGCGGCCATGCAAGGATTCCCGGTCCTCCAGCACTGCGCCCAGCCAGGTACCTCCCATGACAGCAGGTGGGAAGGTGCGCTTCAGCAGTCACAGGCCTCCATAGCCCGCTGTTTCCTGGTGTGCCTATGAGGGGACTCTCACACGCAGCCACGTATTCCCCAGAGTCACATGCATGGCTCCAAGACGGTTGGGCCAAGCGTAGCTCCTGAACCAGCAGAACCCTATGGGCCTCTGAACCCCGTGATGAGCGGCCCTCAGAGCTCCGCTTATCCTTCCCTGGCATGCAGCATCTGATGGGCCAACTCAGCCCATAGTATAGATTATAGCAACATTGGGTTTTATAGAGAAGGCCGTAGAGTCTCCATCCAGGTCCTCCCGAGACTCCTGTGCTTCTTATACAGCTGTGTCCAAACTCTCACCCTGACAATGAACGTGACTGACGTGTGTATCACTAAAGAGCCATTGCATGAACTTTCCTAGTACAAGACAGGAGGATGCGGAGATATAAAAATCAGAAAGAAGGAAGGCAAACATCACTGTTCACAGATTCTATGATACACCCGAGAACTCAAGAAAACTGACAGAAAAACCACCTCAGCAATAAGAATATTTAGTAAGGGATCAGGCCACAGAATTAATAAGCAAACAATAACCAGACAGAGATATAATGGAGGGGAAACCCCCATTTATTGTAGAAATAGAGAGGAAAAAAATATAACCAAAATGTTTAAAGCCTATAGGAAGAAAATTTGAAAACATCTCCAAAAGAAAAGAAGAGCACTTGAACCAGTAAAAAGACAAATCACATGAATCGTCAGTGCCCTTTAAATGAATCCATAAATTCAACATCATATCAATATAAATACAAAAAGACTTTTTTTTCCTGCGACTAAACAAAATGATTCTAAAGTCCTCCAAGAAAAATGAAGTAGGAAAATTCTGGAAAGTAAGAGTAATATTAACATATGTTGATATACATGTTATATATGAAATTAATATATATCAGTAAGCTGGGTGTGGTGGCGCACACCTGTTATCCCAGTACTTAGGAGGCCGAGACAGGATTGAGGGTTCGAGGCCAGCCTCAGCAACTTAATGAGACCCTGTTTCAAAATAGAGGGCTGGGGGTGTAGCTCAGAGGTAGAATGCTCCTGGGTTCAATGCCCAGTACCAAAAAAATAAATAAATAGAGCATATATTGGTATAGTGGAATTAACATACATCAATAAGCCTCAGAGTTTTAAATTGCATGGTGCTAATATAGAAATAATCAGGCTAATGTAACAAAAATAGAAAGTCCAGAAATAGTGTCAAATACATAAAGGAATTTGGTATATGATGAACTTGGGAACTGAGTGGGGAAAGCATGTACTTTTCAATAACTGGTGTTACCAGAACTGGGTAGGCCACCTGGAAAATGTTTGTAAGCCATACCTTGTGCCATACACCAGGACAATTTTCAAATGAAACAAAAATGTAAATATAATGGAAACAAACTATCATAAAACATAGAATTCTTTTATAAGGCCAGAAGGGATAAGACCTTTCTAAAATGATTCAAAATCCAGATGTCATGAAAAATTTTACTACGTTACTATTAAAACTTTTGCGTGGATAAAAACAAACAGCCAAATGAAATGTTCTAAGCAAAAAGAAATGACAAAGAGAAAAATATTTGCAGCTCACAGCCCACATATACAAAAAAACTGTTACAACTTGACAAGAAATAGATCAACGACCCCAATACAAATAGGCAATGAATAGCCCACTAACAGGAAATACAAATAAATGCTCTACCTCTCTCAAAATAAAAGATGCAAATTAAAGCCGATCAGATACCATTTTCCTACTTAACAAACAGACAAGAATCCAAAAGCTTAATTAGGCGGAAGGCTGTAGGGAATCCAGGTCCTTCACTTACGGCTAGTGGAAGTGTAAATTGATACAATCTGTTTGGAAGCGATTTAGCAATATCTACTAAGTCGCAAAGGTTATGTTCCCTTTGGCCCAACAATTCCACTTCCGGGAATTTATCCTACACATACAAAATGGCCTGTGTACAAAGTAATTTACGGAGGCATTGTATAAGTAGCAAAGGATTGGAATCATCTTGGGTGTGTATTAATAAGACACTAGTTAAATAAATTACAGTATGGAATGGAATACTACGGAGTTCTGAAAAGGAAAGTAAAAACTCTTCAAGAACAGAAAGGGAAAAGTCTCCAAGATATGATCTTAAAAGACAAAGGTCAGGCCGGGCGTGGTGGCGCACGCTTGTAATCCCAGTACTTTGGGAGGCAGAGACCGGAGGATCCGGGTTCACGGTCAGCCTCAGCGCGCGCACGCGCACGTTCTCTCTCTCTCTCTCCCTCCCTGTCTCTCTCTCTCTCTCTCTCTACCTAGTGAGGCTCTCTGCAACTTCGTGAGATCCGGTTTCAAAATGAAGTATAAAAAATAGGGCCGGGGGCATAGCGCGGAGGTAGAACGCCCCTGCGTTCAATCCCCGGTACTGCAAAAAAAAAAAAAAAAAGACAAAGGTTAGGTACAAGATAGCATGTACAAAACATGGTTAGTTGTTTTTTAAAAGCTGGAAAAGGAAAGTCTACATATTCGTATTTGCATGCACCTGCTTTTAAAATACCTCTTAAAAGATACCTCCAAGTAACTAAATCAGATTGGATAGCAGCCAGAGAAATAAAAACTGGGAGATTGGGGACAGATTTGTGAAGGTGCCATTGTACCATATCCACTTATAGTTTTCACTTTTGAATTATCTAAATGTATTATCTATTTCTTAAAGTTAATTTTTAAATATGATGAACAAGGGAGATTAAATGTTATTTCCCTTGCTTAACCCAAGTTGCTAAAGTCACTTCTACCAAATGTCATACCATAAGCATGATCAGGCTGTTCTCAGCACGCTGTATGGGGGGGTCACTGTGTTGGCATTCCACCCCCAAAACCATAAGGCACACCCCTGAGGACAGGGACGGGGTGCTGTCAGCTACCATTCCCTGCTTGGTAGCCCTCCCCCAACCATCCCTGGATTGGCAAAATTTTGCAAAAAGACACAGCCTGGCCCAAGAAAAGTCTTTCTCTGAGAAACTAAAGTTGATTTCCCAAACCATACAGTAGATTTTTAATGAATTTATACAAACTCAATACTTACTATGAAGATAAAAACGAAGTCATTTGCAGCTATGTTTTAAGATAAAATTTCCTTTTGGAGCAACAATCAAAATGTGTCTCTCTGGGTTCTCTGTAATTTGTACATTTAAATGTGACGCTGGTGTTGGGCAGTCCTGTCAGAAGCAACGTTTTAACCTTGACAAGTACTCCACTACCTGCTAGCTTACTACTGGATGCAGTATGGTTAGTTCTTCTGTCTTAGGTACTGTAGACATAGGCAAGTTTATGAATGACTGTAACTGATAACTATAGCTACTTAAGCCATTGGAGCCATGGAGCATCTTAACTTGGGGTGTCCCTCTCTGAGTTAAAAGGGGGAGGTGGAGGCTAGACCTTTGTGGCTTCCCACCGCCACTCTACCAAGCTCCCTAGACTTGCATGCCAAGCCATTCCCTTCTCCTGTATTGCATTACGTATATTCTCAGCCAAGTGTCCCAAGGTACCAGGGGCAAAGGAAGAAACTGAAGGGGGGCATGAAGGAAGCCGTCCTCCTCCATCTGCCTGACTCACACCCCAGCCCACCCACTGCTCTCTCTTGCTTTCATACTTGCCTAATCCTTATTCACTGTTAAGGCTCAAGTGAAGAGTCACCTCCTTCAGGAAGCCCTCTCTGACTCCTCCCTACTGCATCAAGTGCCTGTCATTCTTTCTTCATCCGTGTGTGTGCCTATCTTCTATCAAAGCAGTAATGACACTGTGCTATCATCTCGCTACATGTCCACTTTCTCATACATTGGAGACCAGGGGCTATGTCGTATCCTTCTGAAGTCTCAAAGACTAAACTGTATCACCTGCAGATGCTCAGCAAAGATCTGATCAGTGAATGAGGAGGTGGGAGAGAGGACATCTGACCTACCAATGGTCAGGAGTTAGCAGAGTTTGAGCCTTCCCTCCTGTCATCAGTTATCCAGTGCCGGAGCCTTATGTGGTGTTATGGCGTGTATTTGAAATGCCCCCCAGACCTCATGACTGAGACAATGCAGCCATGTTCAGAGTGGGACTTGGCTGCCGGGGAAGGGTCCTGGGGGCATGGCCAGGGACTGTGTTCTCCCTGGCCGCCTGCTGCAGCTTCCTGCTCCTCTCCCTCCTGCTGCCACAGGCTGACATACGCTCTCACCCTCTCTCTCTGCTCCACACCACAATGCCCTGAGGACCTGCAGCCCCGGCTCCTGTTGGAAACCACTCTAACAGGGACTAAAGTCTCCACAACTGTGAGCAAACAAAATTCTTCTTCCTCTAAGTTTTGTATGTCAGGTGTTCAGATCACAGCACAGAGAATGTTGACTAAAACACATGGGAAGCCTAGGGAATGCCCAAGGAACACGGGATACCAGCCATGAGATTCCATCTCTGCTAGCAAATCTTTAAGCAGATAATTGTAACTTGCACGGACCATTGTGCATGACCAGTAGGACAATCACACCACCATTCCCCACAGAGCATAAGCCACGGGGGCTCAGTAGGTGAGTGAGTATGGTGCCACTCATAGGAAAGGCCCTTCTGGAAAGCTGAGTCTCAAAGAAAGGACGTCCCAGACCGGGCTTATTGGAGGAGTCAGAGGAAGAGGGGACAGAAGTAAGTGACCGGGTGGCTAAGACCAGCCCATCCAAACCTGGCCATAAGCCCCTCTCTTTCCCTACCACCTTTCTTCCCCTCTCCCCAGCGCTCCACTGTCTAATGCGCTATGAGCTAGAGGGTTGTGTAATAAAGCCCAAAGTATGATAATGGTAGTCAGAATCAGCAAGAGAGACAGAGGAAGAGCAACCGGACCCAGAGCCAGGGAGGGAGGAATATTATGAGCAAAGGTGAAGGCAGAGCCCGGCCTGACTAAAAGAGAAAGCACACAATGAGCATCTGCAAATCAGAAGGTCGAATAGGTCAACTGAGAGCCATCGAGGATAAACAGGTAGAGGTGGCAAGAGGGAGCTAGGTGCATTCTTGAGTCGAGATGTAACAAAAGCAATGTTTTGATAGGATCCGTTTGACAAAAATATGCAGGGTGGTGAGAACAAGACCTATCGGGAGGCTACTAGACTCATCAGGGGGGTCCAGGAAGAGCTGTCAGAATGGTGGGAGTCAGTGTGAAAATTAAAGCAAGTTTTCCACTTCTAAGGAAGAAAATAATTACTGTCTTGAGGACAGACTGGCTCAAAGATGTGAAGTGTAGAGAAAGTTATTATAGAAGATTCCGAGGTTTTTATAACCTTCCCACCCTGAAGGGATGGGAAGATAATTAACAAGAGTAATTCACAAGAGGAGTGATATTGTGGTAGGCGCACGTTGAGGCGATGGCAGAGTCTTCTCTACTGGATACCCTCCTGTGGTTCTTGCAGAAAGGAATCTCAAGTGACCGTCTCTATGGGTCCCCGTATTACACTACCCTACAACATTAGCTCGTATTTTAACTCGGTGGTTTTATACGATGTCATTTTTAAGTCCATTCCTACACACCCGGCAAAGGCAAAAGGTCTACTTTGAATGTCGCTTGCCCTCTTTTCACGCTCATTAGTGCCATTCGGTTTCCTTAACATCACTGAACAATCAAGTCTGCAGGTGGGCCCCTTTTTACCTTCCCTCCTCACATCATTCCGTGCCTATTTGTTTGTACATCTCCCTTAACACCACTGTTAGGACCTTGGCATTTCATTGAATCTGACTTTGAACCAGGTGCTCGATACTGCAGAAATCACATCTCTTCTTTGCACATGTTTCATTGAAGACTGGTGTTTTCGAGTTGCCTAACTTGGAAGGAAAAGGCAGCTCAAGCTAGAAATATTATTCATCCAGAAATACGTTCCCTATCCCAAACTGAGTCAACATGGAGAGGGAGTCCCTGGAAAGCTCTGGGCGCAGGCGGGGTGGGGGCGAGGCTGGGGCTATTTTTAGGCTGTGATGTGGTCTCCTGACGGCCATTGGCGTCAGTGGGTGAAGGAGGGCGGCCCACCCGGAACAGTTCCCCAGCCCACATTCCAGGAGCTGCTGGCTGATGAATGGTTCTTTTCTGCAAGGAAAAATGTGCTGTCCGGATGAATGGAGGGTCTGTCTGGGACTTGCTAGAAAAGGTTGTGGTGTATTTCAAGCAGAATCCTGGCTCTGGGACTTAGGAGTTTTGTTGGCAGGCCTGCCTGGCTCTCCCCGCTCTGTCCCTTCACCTGCCTCCTCTCCTATCCTCCTTGCCTTCCCTTGTCACCTTCCCTCCTGCCCTTCAACACCCACCAGAACCATTGCCTTGGCAAAGCAGGAAGGGGCAGATGCGCAAGCTGCACGTGGCTCCCCTCAATGCCCAGTAGGAGCAGCTGCAGCCCACAGGACCCAGGATCCCGGCCCAGACACAGTGTCACTAGAAACTGGCTCCTTTGGTGGCTGCAGAGCAGGTCGGACCGGGTTTACTGATACTCACTCCAGTTGTCCCCAAATGTTCTCTGGCACACCTCTCAATCTGTGTGCTAGTATTTGAAATTTTAAAAAAATAGCATCATGTCAGCATAATGTAGGTGTGAGACCAAAGAAGCCTGGAACCATGGTGGTTGGTTTGAACAAGACTAAACTCATGTTAAGCCAACAAACTTGAGGTGTATTAGTCCATTCGTTTCCCAGCCTAATATCCGGCTTAAACTAGGCAAGGGGGCGTACGCCTGTAATCCCAGTACTTTGGGAGGCTGAGACAGGAGGATCACAGGTTCAAGGACAGCCTCGGCAACTTAGCGAGACCCTGTTTCCAAATAAAAATTGTAAAAAGATCTGGGAGTATGGCTTAGAGGTAGAATGCCCCTGGGTTCAATCCCCAGTACCAAAAATAAATAAAATATGGCTCAATCCCAGAGCCACGTATGGACCGAGAATGTAAATACAGACTCTTAACTGGCCCCATCTGTTGGGATGAGAGAGTTCATACAACCAGGCTGGTCTTCACAGAGTTATTTTTGATAACTATCCAGATATAGGGAGGAATAGGGGAGGATGCCTATGATCTTCTTTCAAAGAAGCAGGGGAGCCGGGCATGGTGGCACACGCTTGTAATCCCAGTACTTGGGAGGCTGAGACCGGAGGATCACAGGTTCGCGGCCAGCCTCAGCTACTTAGTGAGGCCCTCCGCAACTTAGTGAGACCCTGTTTCAAAATAAAGAATAAAAAATGGGCTGGGGGTGTAGCTCCGAGGTAGAATGCCCCTGGGTTTAATCCCCAGTTCCGCAAAAAAAAAAAAAAGAAGCAGGGGAGGGTCCTTTTGCCAAAAGCAGGAGGCAGCCATATCCTCCCCTATAGATTGTGCCTACTGAAGGAAACCTCCTTTCGTTTTGAAGGTTTGCTGGCGTCACTGGACATATGATCATTGGTGAACTGCTTGGTTCACTCAACATCATTGCTGCTCATCATCGTTGTGTGAGCTTCCTTTATTTCTCGCTGGCTATAGCACAGTGTGTGTATCTTCTGCTCCTGGGTGGACATCTGTGTTGCCTCCAGTTTCCTGTCCTCGGCGATGCTACTTTAAAAATTCCCCTGCTTGTTTGGGAGAGTTTCTCCAGCGTGTAGGAGTGGAATTTCTGGGCCATGTGGTTATTTTTCAGCTTTAGCTTTTCTAGATAATGCCAATTTTTTTTTCCCAAAGCAAGTGTACTAATTTACATTTCCGCTAGTAGTGTTTTGCTTCACATCCTTGGAGTTGTCTGAATTATTAATTTTTGCCAGTTGGATGGTATAAAATCGCGTCTCCTCCTTGTTTTAATTTGCATTCTCTGATGGCTAATAACGTTGCACATTTTTTCACATGTCCTTATCCTTTTGTGTTCCCTCTTCTTTAATGTGCCTGTTCTCATGCTCGTCTCCATTTGTTTATTGTGTGCTCTTTTTCTTAGTGATTTTAAGAGTTGTTTATATAACTCTGGTCAATAATCTCTTTTGTTTTTCTGGGCCACAAGTTACTTCTTCCAGTTTGGAACACTTACTTCCACTCTTTTCAAAGGAGCTGGTGGTAGTTCTATATTAAGGTAATAGAATTTCTTCGTCTTTTCCTTAATGACTTGTGCTTCTGGGTCATGTTTAAGAAATCCTTCTTTACCCTGAGGTCTTAAGGATGTTTTGTGGGATTTTTCCCCCAAAGCTTACAGTTTTGCCTTTCATCTTTGAGTTCTTAATCAGTCTAGAATTGATTTTTTTTTGTACATGGTGTGAGATTGGGCTCTGGTTTCATTTATTTTCCCTGTGAGTGATTATTGAATAGTCTAGCACATCCCTACTTTTCTGTTGTGACACTTGTCACTTTCTCAGTTTCCAGATATGCTTATATCTGCGTCTGAGCTCTCCATGCCAGTGGTCTTTTTGTCTCTCCCTGCACTGGTAACCCCACTGTCTTCATTACTATTGCTTTATAATGAGGTTTAATAACTAGTAGGGGGAATCTTTCCACTCTCTCCTTTTGTTGTTGTTGTTCTAAACTGTGTTGGCCATTCTTGGACCTTTGCCTTTCCAAATAAATATTAGGATCAGTTTGCCAACTTCCATGAAAAGCCATGTTGGTATTTTCATTGGCAATGCTGTAAATCTAGAGCTCAAGTTTGGAAAAATGGACATAATTTCCAAGACTATGTATTCCCCACTTATTTATGTCTTCTTTAAGGCCTTTCAATAAAGTTGGACACATTCATCTATACAGATTTTATGTGTTTTTATTGGATTCAATCCTAAATGCCTTACTTTTTGCTATTATAAATGATAGTCTGATTTAATTAAATTTTCCAAATGTTACTGGTATATAAAAAGGCAATTGATTTGTTTATATTTGGCTTATAATTGGCAACTTTGCTTAACTCTCTTATTAATTCTAACAAATTATCCATGATTCTTTGCAAAAAATTCTATCACCTGTGAATAATAATAGTATTGTTTCTTCCTTTCTAATTCTTATACCTGGTCAGCCTCTTTTTTCTTGCCCTGCTGTCCTGGCTAGGAAGTGGTGAAGGCAAGAATCTTTGCCGTGTTCCTGTTTTTCCTATTCCATCATGAAGCGTAGTGTTTGCCATAAGTTGTTTTTTGTATAAAGATGTCCTTTATCAGGTTCAGGAAGTTCTATCCCTAGTTTGCCAAGAGTCCCTATCAACATAAACTGATGTCGTATGTCATTTGAACTGCTTTTCTTCTTTTATTGAGAGAATGTCATGTGGATTTTCTCATTTGACCTATGAATGTGGTAAATTACACCAGTAGATTTCTTTTTTTGTGTGTGTGTGGTACTGGAGATTGAACCCAGGGGCATTCTACCACTGAGCTCCACCCCAGCCCTATTTTTTATTCTTTATTTTGAAACAGGATCTCACTAAGTTGCGCAGGGCCTCACTAAGTAGCTGAGACTGGCTGCGAACCCGGATCCTCCCGGTCTCAGCTTCCCAAGTACTGGGATTACAAGCATGCCCCACCACGTCCGGCTTTACATTAGTAGATTTCAAGGGTCAAATAGTCTTCCATTGCTGGGGTAAACGCTTGTTCTAATTTAGTTATGATTAGAACTCAGTTTGCTAAGAGTTGGCTCCATTTGCTAAAACTTTGTTTAGCATGTTTGCATCTATGTTTGTAAATGAGATCAGCCTATAAT
The DNA here is from genome assembly GCA_004027185.1 of Glis glis. Lineage (NCBI taxonomy): Eukaryota > Metazoa > Chordata > Mammalia > Rodentia > Gliridae > Glis > Glis glis. The sequence goes on along the minus strand of PVJS01020717.1, from coordinate 11,645 downwards.
TTTCCTTTCTCATTGTGCTCATCTGCTTTTTGTACCAAGATTTTTTTTCTAACTTCATAAACTGAGTCAGGCAGTATTCCCTCTTCTCTCCTCTGTAATAGTTTGTAAAATATTTTAGTAAACTCTTTGAGTCTGATGACACCTATTTATAAACTATCTAAGGTAGCAATTTCTTTCTTTCCCTTTCTTTCTTTCTTTCTTTCTTTCTTTCTTTCTTTCTTTCTTTCTTTCATTTTTCCTTTTTTTGTGTGTGGTACTGCGAATTGAACCCAGGGGCATTCTACCTATGAGCTACACCCCAGCCCTATTTTATTTCTTATTTTGAAACAGGGTCTCACTTGGTTGATGAAAGTCTCACTACTTGCTGAGGCTGTCTTCAAACCTGTAATCCTCCTGTCTCAGCCTCCCAAGTACTGGGATTACAAGCATGTACCACCACGCCTGGCTGGTTAAGGTGGCAATTTCTTAATGTGAAGTTTACTATTAACTCAATTTATTTAATGGTTATGGAACTATTCAACTTTTAATTTTAAATCAGTTTCTTTAAGTTATATTTTCTATTTACTTACCATTTACTTAACCATTACTCTGACTTTTATGCTTCTTTCTCTTTTTTTCCCTTCATTTTTGTTTTAACTCCTAAGTGTTTGCCCCTAAACACAATAGTTTAGTTTTGCTTTTTCGGGGGATTTTTTTGTTTGTTTATATGAATGAGTTCATACAAAACATATTCTTTTGGTCCTAGTTTCTTTCACTTAATATTATGTCTTAAGATGCATCCACATTATTATGTATAGCTAGAGTTTGTTGATTATAATTCCTTGTAGTTTTCCATTATTCATGTATCACAATTTATACTCAATTTTTTTTTTTTGCGGCACTGGGGATTGAACCCAGGGACATTCTACCTCCAAGCTATATCCCCAGGCCTATTTTTTATTCTTTATTTTGAAACAGGGTCTCACTAAGTTGAGGAGGCCTCACTAAGTAGCTGAGGCTGGCCGTAAACCCCGATCCTCTGGTCTCAGCCTCCCAAGTACTGGGATTACAAGTGTGCACCACCACGCCCGGCTTATACTCAATTTATATATCCCAATTTATACTTTAATGGACATTTGGGTTGTTTCCGTTATGGAGCCATAATGAATAATGTTAGTATGAACAAGCTTGTAAATTTATGAGTGTTTATGTGCCTGGATTCCTGTTAATTCTTCAGTTGTGAGTAGGATTGTTAGCTCAAAGGATATGAAAACCTTTAATATTAGTAGATAATGATAATCATTTTCTAAAGGAGTTGAACTTCTCCCAGCAATGTACATTCTTACACTTGGAATTATCTTTCTTTTCAATTTTAGCCATTCTGAAAAGTGCAATAATTACAATGTGCATTTTCCTGGTTATAATGATGTTGAATAACTTTCATATGCTTATTGGGTAGAAAAGAATATTATCCACTGCCAAAGAAAAAGTTAATAAACTAGAAGGTAGACTTGAAGAAAATACCTGAATACAGCCCCAGAGGTAGGTTGTGGGGGAAGATGATTAAATATAAGTTAAACAATATGGAAGAAAAAATAAGAACATTTAACATATAATTATTTGGAATTCTGAAATAAGATCACAGAAATAATGGGAGTCATATTTGAGGAGATATTAACTTATTTTTTCCCAAGAGTTGATGAAAAACACAAATTCTCAGCATCAAGAAGCTCCATAAATTCCAGGCAGTATAAATGAAATGAATCCACAGTAAGACTGTTAAGAAGTAGAGAATACCAAAGCGAAGGAGGTATTAAACATAGTCAGAAAAATTACCTATGACAGAGTAACTGTGAGACTGACTTCTGACTTCTCAACAGCAATAAATGAAGCCAAAAGACAGGAGAACAATATTCTCTTCTTTTACTTTATTATTTTTTATTGGTGCATTGTAATCATACATCTTGATGAAGTTCAGAGTGATAGAGGCATGCATGCACACAGTACTCTTTGAGCCCTCCCCCAGTTCCCACCCTACTCCCTCTCCCTCCCCACCTTCCCATGCTCAGCACAGCTATTGGCTTTGATAAGTTTGTGTGTGTACATCATGACCATTGAGGTGTTTCCCTCTTCAAGTCTTCCTCCCCCTCCTGTCTCCCTCAGTGAGGTCCCCTCCTTCACTCCACTAAGGTTTCTCCTCCTTTTTCTGGAGTCCCTCCTGTGTCCCAATTTCTCCCTAGCTTCCGCATATGAGGGAGAACATCTGTCCTTTCACTTTTTTTGACTGACTAATCTCACTTAGCATAATATTCTCCAGTTCCATCCATTTCACTGCAAATGACATAATTTTGTTCTTCTTTGTGGCTGAGGAGAATTCATTTGGGTACATATCCCATAATTTTGTAATCCATTCATCTGTTGATGAACGTCTCTGCTGGTTCCATAGTTTGTCAATTATGAATTGTGCAGCTATAAACATAGATATACATGCATTACTATGGTAGTCTGGTTTCCATTCCTTTGGATAGATACCCAGGAGTGGTACGGCTGAGTCATATGGTAGGTTCATTCCCATTCTTCTGAGGATCCTCCACACTGTTTTCCAAAGTGGTTGCACTAATTTGCAATCCCACCAACAGTGTATTAGAGTTCCTACTTCTCCATATCCTCGCCAGCATTTATTATTGTTTGTGTTTTTAATGATTGCCATTCTAATCGGGGTTAAGTGAAATCTCGAGGTAGTTTTGATTTGCATCTCTCTGATTGCTAATGATGTTGAGCATTTTTTCATATATTTATTGGCCATTTGTATTTCTTCTTTTGTCAAGTGTCTAGTTCACTTGCCCATTTTTTGATTTGGTTATTTGGTTTTTTTGACAGTGAGTTTCTTGAGTTCTTTGTATATTCTAGATATCAGTCCTCTATCAGAGGAGTAGCTAGCAATGATCTTCTCCCATTCTGTCAGCTCTCTGTTGAGGTTCTTGAGAGTTTTCTTTGCTGCACAGAAGCTCTTCAGTTAAATGCAATCCCATGTATTAATCCTTGTTTTAATTTCTTGTGCCTTTGGGGTCTTGTTGAGGAAGTTTTACCCGTGCCTATATGTTGGAGTGTTGATCCTATGCCCTCTTCAAGTAACTGCAAAGTTTCTGGTCTAATTTCCAGGTCTTTGCTCCATCTTGAATTGACTCTTGTGCAGGGTGAGAAGGTGGGATTTATTTCCATTTTTCTGCATATGGATAACCAGTTTTGCCAACACCATTTGTTGAAGAGGCTCTCTTTTTTCCAGCCAATGTTTCTGTCCCCTTTGTCAAAAATCAATTGGCTGTAAGTATGTGGAATTGTTTCTGGTCTTCTATTCTGTTGCATTGGTCTATGTCTCTGTTTTTGTGCCAATACCATGCTGTTTTTATTACTATGGCTCTGTAATATAGTTTGAAGGCAGGTATTGTGATGCCTCCTGGATGGTTCTTATTCCTGAGAACTATTTTGGCTATTCTGGGTTTTTTGTTGTTCCAAATGAACTTAAGGACTAATTTTTCTATATCTGTGAAGAATGACCATGGTATTTTAATGGGGATTGCATTGAATCTGTAGATCACTTTTGGAAGGATGGCCATTTTAATGATATTTATTCTGCCTATCCAACAGCATGGGAGATCCTTCCACCTTCTAATATCTTCTTCAATTTCTTTCTTTAATGTTTTATAATTTTCATTGTAGAGGTCTTTTACCTCCTTGGTTAGAATTATTCCTAAGTATTTTATTGTTTTTGAGGTTATTGTGAGTGGAAATGTTTTCTGGATTTCTTTTTCAGTGGATTTATAGTTGGCATATAGAAAAGCTTCTGATTTTTTTTAGATTGACTTTGTATCCAGACACTTTGCTGAATTTAATAAGTTCTAAAAGTCTTTTGCTTGAGTTTATTGGGTTTTCTAAGTATAAGATCATGTCATCTGCAAATAGAGATCATTTCAGTTCTTCTTTTCCAATTTGTATTCCTTTGATTTCCTTCTCTTGCCGTATTGCTCTGGCTAGAGTCTTGAGTACTATATTGAAAAGGAAAGGTGATAGTGAGCATCCTTGTCTTGTTCCTGATTTTAAAGGGAATTCTTGTAGATTTTCCCCATTTAATATGATTTTGGCTGTGGGTTTATTGTATATTGCCTTGATGATGTTGAGGTAAGTTCCTTCTATTCTAATTCTCTGCAGTTTTTTTCTAGCATGAATGGGTGTTGGATTTTGTTGAATGCTTTTTTAGCATCTATTGAAATGATTGTGTGATTTTTGTTCTTAGTTCTGTTTATGTGGTGAATTACATGGATTTTTCTCGTATGTCGAATCAGCCTTGCATCCCTGGGATGAACCCGACTTGGTCATGGTGTATAATTTTCTTGATGTGGTTTTGAATGCACGTTGCTAGTATTTTGTTTAGAAGTTTTGTATGTAAGTTCATCAATGATATTGGTCTGTAGTTTTCTTTTCTTGAGCTGTCTTTATTCAGTTTTGGTATTAATGTGATGCTGGCTTCATAGAATGTGTCTGGGAAAGTCCCATCTCTTTCTACTTCATGGAATAGATTGAGAAGTATTGGTATTAGATCTTCTAGGAAGGTTTTATAGAATTCAGCTGGGAAACCATCTGGACCTGGACTTTTCTTTAATGGTAGGCTCATTATTGCTGTTTCAAACTCTTTGATTGCTATTGGTTTAAATTTTCTATATCTTCTTGATTCAATTTAGGAAGGTTGTATGTGTCTATAAATTTCTCAGTTTCTTCTAGATTTCCATTTTGTTGGAGTATAGTTTTTCAAAGTAGTTTCTGCTGATCCACTGGATTTACATGTTGTCTGTGGTACTATCACCTTTTTCAGCTCTTATTTTAGTAATTTGCGTTGGTTCTCTCTTTCTTTTGGTTAGGTCGGCTAATGGTTTATTTATCTTGTTTATTTTTTCAAGAAACCAGCTTTTGGTTTTGTTGAATTTTTTAGAACAATATTTTTTTTTCCATCTATTGATCTGTTTATTTTTTTAATTTTATTACTGCATTGCAATCATACATTCTTGAAGGATTTCAGGGTGGTTGACGTATACATGCACTCATCGGTCAATTAGCCCTCCCCAGTTCCCACCCCCCTGCCTCCCCTCTTCCTCCTTCCTGTTTTCAGCATAGTAGTTGACTTTGATATCTTTGTGTAAGTCCATCCTGTGCTCCAGTTTGTTTCCCTCTCCTTCCCTCCCATTTCCCCCAGTTAGTCTGCCTTCTTAGCTCATCTGAGGTTTTCTCTCTGTCTGTGTTCCCTCCTGTGCAGGGTCATGGCTCATCCTCCCGACTTCAGCACTGAGGTACTCTGGGGTGGGGCCAGGGGCTCGCCCACCCCGCGTCCCCAGTGCCAGGGTGAGGGGTTCTCCAGGGACGGGGCCAAGGGCTCACCCACCCTGTGTCCCCAGCGCGGGGGGGAGGGGTTCTACGGGGACGGGGCCGAGGGCTTGCCCGCCCTGCATCCCCAGTTTCGGGGGGCTCTCCGGGGGCGGAGCCAAGGGTTCACCCACCCCATGTCCCCAGCGCTAGGGGGAAGGGTTCTCTGGGAGTGGGGCCAAGGGCTCACCCGCCCCACGTCCCCAGTGCTAGGGGGAGGAGTTCTCTGGGAGTGGGACCAAGGGCTCACCCGCCCCATGTCCCCAGCGCCAGGGTGAGGGGTTCTCCGGGGGCGGGGCCGAGGGCCCACCTGCCCTGCTTCCCCTGTGCCAGGGGGTCTCCAGGGACAGGGCCAAGGGCTCACCCGCCCCACATCCTCAGTGTCAAGGGGAGGGGTTCTCTGGGGGCGGGACCGAGGGCTCACCCTCCCCACGTCTCCAGTGCTGGGTGGAGGGGTTCTCCGAGGGTGGGGCCAAGGGCTCACCTACCCCGTATTCACAGCACCAGGGGGAGGGGTTCTCTGGGGGCGGGGCCAAGGACTCACCCGCTCTGTGTTCCCAGTGCTGGGGTTCTTCGGGGTCAGGGCTGAGGGCTCAACCGCCCTATGTCCCCAGCGCTGGGGGGTCTCCAGAGGGTGGGGCCAAGGGCTCACACACTCTGTGTCCCCAGCACCGAGGGGAGGGGTTCTCAGGGGGTGGGGCCGAGGGTTCGCCCATCCCGCATCCCCAGTGCCGGGGGGAGGGGTTCTCCAGGGACGGGGCTGAGGGCTCACCTGCCCGGCATCCCCAGCGCCAGGGGGAGGGGTTCCCCAGGGACGGGGCTGAGGGCTCACCTGCCTGGCATCCCCAGCGCCAGGGGGAGGGGTTCTCCGGGGGCGGGGCCAAGGGCTTGCCCTACCTGAGTCCCCAGCACTGGGGGGAGGGTATCTCCGGGGGTGGGGCCAAGGGCTTGCCTGCCTCATGTCCCCAGGGCCAGGGGTCTATGGGGGCGGGGCCAAGGACTCTCCCACCCCTTGTCCCCAGCACCAGGGGGTCTCCAGGGGTGGGTCCAAGGGCTCACCCGCCCCACGTCCCCAACACTGGGGGGAGGGTAGAACAATATTCTTAAAGGTCTAAGAAAAGCTGGGCACGGTGGCGCATGCCTGTAATCCCAATACTTGGGAGGCTAAGACAGGAGACTCACAGGTTCGAGGCCAGCCTCAGCAACTAATTGAGGCCCTCACAATTTAGTGAGTTTGAAACTCTGTTTCAAATTTTTTAAAATAAAAAAAATAAAGCTGGGAGTATAGTTTGGAGGTAGAATACCGCTGAGTTCAATCCCCAGTACCAAAAAAAAAAAAAGGCCTAAGAAAGAGTCAACTTAGAGTATTTAATCCATTGAAAGTTTCTCTCAGGAACAAAGATGAAATAGATATATTTCAGACCAACAAAACCAGAAAGTGATGAACAGCAGACCTTCACTAAAGTGGAAATGAAGCCATCAAAACACAGGAAATTCACAGGGAGAGAAAAAAAAAGAAAATAGAGAAGGTGTCAACTCCGTCCTCCCCTAACAAAACACAATTTTCAAGAAGTTAAAGGCATGGCTCTCATACAGACAGCAAATAAACATATGTCAAAGTTTGCTCAACTCACTTCTGAGGACACAGCAGGATAGTGGGACTGGTCCAAAGGAGAAGAACAGGTTGAGGAGTTTCAAAACAGTTAAAAAAAGAAAATGTTGAAATGAGATTGCTAGCCTAGATACAAAACTGGTTTATATGCACCTGAGAAACAAAACTATAACCTTGGTGATCTTTCCCATTGGAAAGAAACCATTTACATCTCTACGAGGGCTCACCCTTCCTGAGTCCCCAGTGCTGGGGGAAGGGGATCTCTATGGAAAAATTCTACAACAGAGTCTGGACCTTTAACCAGTAGTAGAGAGTGAGTCACATAGAGGCACATTCCCTTAGATAATCAAAGAATCCTTAGAGGTTAAACAATGACCCAATATGACAGAGAGACCTCCTTTTGCCTTATTTCCAAACTTGAGATTTTTCTTCACAAAACAAATCCCATCCACTGAAGTAAACCATGAACAGTAATGTTGGTACCGCATGACCCTGACACTGGCGACAAGTCACAAGTGACCCACCCTCGACTGCCCAGCTTCTCCATCCACTGTTGGGTTTGGGATGTCTTCAGGGCGCCCCCTTGAATGAGGAGGCAAAATCGGCCATTTTGTGACCGCCATGTTGGTCCGTGCTCATGCCAAAGAAGCGAAAGCTGGTCTACAGAGAAAAAGGTACATACGTTAAGCGTGAAGAAAGAAGCAGAGTCCTGATATCTCTCCAGGTGAGAGAGAGAAAAGCAAGGATGAAATTACTAACCAGGTTCTTGCTGACTTTCCACCTTCGTGAAGCTCAGGCTATCGTTCTTGGTCTTGTGACATACTCCAGTATCCTTCCAATAAATTTCCTTTTGTGCTTAGAGGGAGTTAAGTGTGTATCTGTGTGGGAACAGCTATGTGGGACAGTCAAAACGTGCTGTGTGCTAGGCTTCCTCCCCTCCTTCTGGTGAAGGCCACTGTTGTATGAAAAACAGCAAAACATGTCCTTGAGGGTGCCACATTGTCTTATGCAACTCGGTGTCCTGGCTAATTGCCACTTTTGTTCTGATTTGTTATAAAAACTGAGCAGAGACCGTCCAGTGCATGGATGTGCAGATGTGCAAAATCCCCTTGCGGGAATCTCTATGCAGAGCTCCCATGTACCTAGTGGGTCGCCACTGGGTGCTGGAGGGCTAGGCCTCCTGTTTCAGCCGGTTGCAGCTGGAATAAAGTCATGTCTCATCCCCCTCGATGTCTTGCTTCTTCTTTAGATGGACCAGATTGAACCCACAACTTTCCATTCTTGGTGGGTTACACAACAAGTCATGATTTGAAAGCCCAAAGATTCGAGACAGAGCAATGAGGCCTTACGCAATCAACACAGTGCCACAGATCCAAGTGTCAGACCCCCTGGATATGTCAGAAAACATCCATTCTCAGGTGTTTCCTATTAACCCAGGACCAGGCTACTCTGCTAAGCTGGAAAATCCCCCCTTTGGACAGTTCAGACCTACCATGAGGCGACTTCACTGGGCTAAGTTCACACACTCTTACAGGACCTGTGGCAGATCCAGGAACACAGCCTCCTCTCTCCTCTTTCCTGCACCTTATTATCCATTCAGATGGGCTGACATCTAACAGCCTGCAGAATATTCTGTTTCCTGTATTGGAAAAAAGCAAGACACAAGAAAATCCCCACAGCTCTTTAGTTCGACTTATTAGATCTTTAAGAGGGGTGCAATTATGAAATTAAAATACACACATCTCCAGTGGGTATTTTCACTTTCATATTGAATCCTCTTTAAAATGTTCAAGCTTTCAAGTCGATACTAAACACTAGGATATCTCCAGAGTGACCCTAGAAGAAAGGAAAGAGACCCACTAGGAGAAAGGGAAGGAAGAGCAGTGGTGAAGAGATAAAGAGCCGGGCGTGGTGGCGCACGCTTGTAATCCCAGTACTTTGGGAGGCGGAGACCGGAGGATCCGGGTTCGAGGCCAGCCTCAGCTCTCTTTCTCTCTCTCTCTCTCTCTCTCTCTCTCTCTCTCTCTCTACTTAGTGAGGCCCTCCGCAACTTTGTGAGACCCGGTTTCAAAAAAAAGTAAAAAAAAATAGGGCCGGGGGTGTAGCGCAGAGGTAGAACGCCCCTGGGTTCAATCCCCAGTACTGCAAAAAAAAAAAAAAAGATAAAAAGATAATTGGTGGGGGGGGGCTTGCCAGGGAGCCAAGGTGGGGCTGAGATGACATAAATTGGACCTGGTAATCTATGGCAATTCAGGGAAAGCCAGATGTCACCAATCGTTTGCCCCATCTAAGTCTTTATAAGTTACCCTGGTGCATATGACAGCAAATAAGAAAGCAGAAAGGGGCTTTGATGAAAGAGCTTTTCAGAATATGTGAAATAACAAAAGGTCTGGTTTTCCATCTCAGCTCTTTTGTGCAATCACATCAAATAGAAACGCAGCAGGCCCGTGGGCCACTGCTGCTTCTAATTAAGGCCCCAAGGTAAGGCAGCGCGTTAGGGGGCTGCAGCCCAGCAAAACATAAATTCCACCTCTGTCTCTAGCAGCAGAAGGCTGATTTGGGCTCAGTATGCTGTGTTTGTTCTCAGCTTGCATTAAAAGTGGCACCTGCCTTCCAGACGCCCTGCAAGCGAGTTTCTTCTGACACTGATTCTCTTGTTCAAACAACTCAAAGCATGGGGAACAGATGTTAAAGGAGGAATGAGGAGCAAGGCATTCTCCCCCTTTAGGTGTACTTTTGGGCGTACGTGTGTGGATGAGGAGTGTTGCGCATAAAAGCAGTTATTATTTCTTTTCCAAAAAATCATACCCATCCATCACCCAGATGTCAACTCTGACATTTTGAGTGCTGGTAGAGGGCCTTATTTCTGCCACACGTCTCAGGGAGCCTAGTTCTCAAACCTCAGTGATCATTAGGGACACCTGGCTGGCTTGTTAAAATGCAGATCACCAGCCTGAACCCCAGAGTTTCTGATTCAGTAAGGCTGGGGCGGAGTCCATGAAGGAGCATTTCTGACAATTTACCAGGTAATGCTGATGCTGTTGGTTCAGGGGCCAGGGTTGAAGAAGCATGGTTCTAGGAGAATAAACAGATCGAAAAAGGGCAAAGAAACACCAGCTCGGCCTTGCTGATGTTGTCTGAGACACAGCTGATAGGCAAAGGAAAGACAGCTATGTTTGGATGGGAGCAGGAAAGGGTGAGCAGGCAGAGGAAAGTTTGAAAAATGATTATGAGGTTTGAAAGTTTGTGAGGAGTGGGACTCGTGTTTGCTGCCAAAGGAGCTGTGGGCCTCCTTCGCCTCTGCCCAGCTCCCTAAACCTCCCTAGGCTCCAGGTGGGCCCTGGCTCTCCTGCCTTCCCTAGCTTAGAAGTGGGGGTCCCTGACACCCATGCTCCTCACCGCCCCGTTTCTTCCCCTGCCAGAAAACCCAGCTGAGGGGGAAGCAGCCTCCTCAGCTTGGTTCCTAGCAGAGGGCTGAGAGTCAGCACATTCTGAGTTTTGTTGTTTTAGGCCTGAGCCACAGGGCGCTGTCTGCCTCCAACCCCGTTCCCAGGCAAGCATCCCTCACGCCCAGTGAGTCCTGCCAGAGATGGACCATTCTGTTCATCATGGAGGATGGGAGGATCTGTTCCTGAGGTCGAGGGAGAGATCCGTCAAATAGAAGAAAATAGCAATCCAGCATTCCATTTTCCACATGGTCTGTCCTTCCTCACTGGCTGGCCCTCCTCTCCAGCCAGCTCTCTGTGAGATGGTACAGGCTGTGCCAACAGAGTGGCCATGGCTCCTGGTCTCTGTTCCTGATATAAGCCAGGGGCAGGACCAGCTATGTAACTTTCAGGGCCCAGTACAAAATGAAAATGCAGGGCCCCTTGTTCAAGAAGTATTAAGAATTTCAAGATGGCGACTACTCCGAGCATTAAATGGAGCACTCTTCTGTGTATGGGGCCTGTGTGACTACACTGGTCTCACATCTGTGGGGCAGGACCTGGCCATGGTTTTACCCAGGCGGACTTTAGCACTCAGGTGGGAAACTCTGAGTTCTCGCTCGGCTGGGCAGCGGTCCACACTGGGCCAGATGGAGCCCCTCTAGAAGGAATAAGAAGAGTGAAGCCAAACAGAAAATACAGCCCTGACCTCCGAGAGCTCTCCACGGCCGTAGGGAGGCAGGCAGGCACCAGCCACTGGAAAAGGGAGTCTTGGAACAGCTTCACAGAAACAAGATGACATGGCTGGCCATCAAGCGTCTAACTCTGCTCACAGGCCCTTTTCCAGCGAGATCATCCCAGAAAGATAAACACAGAGACCTTCTGTTGTCAAGGGCAGGAAAGGGGAAGCTGAAGGAGGAGGCTGAAGCACCTTCTGTGGGATTGCTGCTTTTTGTGGTCAACTTCTGGAAGCCTCTGACAAGTCAGGTTGTTTTGTCTTATTTTGTTTTGTTTTGCAGTGCTGGGGGTGGAACCCAGGGCCTCACACATACTAGGCAAGTGGTCTGCCACTGAGCTATATCCCCACCCAGCCCCAATATTCAGAATTCTTTTTTTTTTTTTTTTTGGCGGTACCAGGGATTGAACCGAGGGACATTCTACCTCCGAGCTACACCCCAGCCCTATTTTTTACTTTTTTTTTTTTTTTTTTTTTT
>PVJS01020716.1:0-32288 GCA_004027185.1 Glis glis | reverse complement strand
GGTCTCACTAAGTTGCAGAGGGCCTCACTAAGTAGCTGAGGCTGGTTGCAAACCCGGATCCTCTGATCTCAGCCTCCCAAGTACTGGGATGACAAGCATGTGCCACCACATCCAGCTCAAAACAGTTTTTTGACGAATAGTGTTATATAATAGTATTATATCTCCCAAAGAATTCTTTTTTTTTTTTTTTTTGCGGACCGGGGATTGAACCCAGGGGCGTTCTACCTCCGCTCTATGCCCCCGGCCCTATTTTTTATACTTTATTTTGAAACCGGGTCTCACGAAGTTGCAGAGGGCCTCACTAGGTAGAGAGAGAGAGAGAGAGAGACAGAGAGAGACAGAGAGAGAGCTGAGGCTGGCTGCGAACCGGGATCCTCTGGTCTGCGCCTCCCAAAGTACTGGGATTACAAGCGTGCGCCACCACGCCCGGCTTATATCTCCCAAAGAATTCTTGACAGTACCATCTTGATAATTCAGTTCAACCCAACAAAAACTTATTGGGGCCAGGTGTGGTGGTGCACACTTGTAATCCCAGTACTTGGGAGGCTGAGACCGGAGGATCTGGGTTCACAGCCAGCCTCAGCTACTTAATGAGGCCTCCGCAACTCAGTGAGACCCTGTTTCAAAATAAAGAATAAAACATAGGGCTGGGGGTGTAGCCCGGAGGTAGAATGCCCCTGGGTTCAATCCCCAGTACCGCAAAAAAAAAAACTTATTGGGGGCCGGGGGTGTAGCTCAGAGGTAGAGTGCTTGCCCTGGCCTCAATCCCAGCACAACAAAAAGCAGAGGGGGGGACCCACTGGTATGAAAATCAGGGCTATGAGGATGTTCAAAAAGTATGTGGTCCATAGGCCTTTAAAGATCACCAGCAATAGGGGGACAAGGCACCCAAGTATAAGGGTTGACTTCTTAGTGACAGAGTTCATGGGTCAGCTTCTGCCAGCATTTTTTTTTTTTTTTTTTTGGTACTGGGGATTGAACTCAGGAACATTCTACCTCTGGGCTACACCCCCAGATCTATTTTATTTTATTTATTTACTTATTTATTTATTTTTGTAGTACTGGGGATTGAACCCAGAGGCATTCTACTTCAGAGCCACACCCCCAACCCTATTTTTTATTGTTTATTTTGAAACAGGGTCTCACTGAGTTGTGGAGGGCCTCACTAAGTAGCTGAGGCTGGCTGTGAACCCGGATCCTTTGGTCTCCACCTCCCAAGTACTGGGATTACAAGCGTGCGCCACCACGCCCTGTCTCGCCAAGTTGCCAAGCATTTTGCTAAATTGCTGAGGCTGGCCTCGAACCTTTGATCCTCCCATCTCACCCTCCCAAGTACTGGGATTACAGGCATGCACTACCATACCCAGCTCCTCCTTCTTTTTCAATCCACGTCCTGGTCAAGGATGAGAACTGGGACATTTTGCCCATGTGCTAGATCACTTGAGTTTAGAAGTGCCGCTGGTTGGCTGTCCAGTCCTGGGGCTCAGATTTTCTTACTGCGTCTTATTCCACTTGCTTGCCTGGGCATCTTGCTGCTGGGTCTGTCTGCTGGGGGGACATTTGGCTTGGGCTTCGTGTGTTTTTATATCACATTGTGTTTGGGTTGTGAGTGAGACAAGCATTCTAGTTTTTTTAATTTGTTTTGGGTTTTTTTGTGTTTTTTTGTTTTGTTTTTTGTTTTTTGCTTTTGTTTTGAGTTCTTGGAGATTGAACCATGGGCATTGTACCTCCAAGCTACACCCCCAGCTCATTTTTTTTTTTTTTTTTTTTGGCAACAGGGTCTCACTAAGTTGCTGAGACTGTCCTCAAACCTGATCCTCCTGTCTCAGTCTCCCAGGTACTGGGATTACAGACGTGTGCCACCAAACCCAGCTAGCATTTTGTTTTTTAAATTTAAATATTTAAAGCATGCATACTTCTCATGCTATCTTGACATTTCCTCCTGTGGTAAAATCCTAGGTCCCTAAGATGCGGCAGTGGTCCGAGGGTCTCGCATCCTCTGAAAGACCCTGCCTTGCCACACGCGAGGCATCACCCTTCGTGGTCTGAAGTCACCTTGCCCCGCAGCCTAAATATCATCAACAGTCCGTTCACGGTCTCACAGATCCGGGCTTCCTTCTGTGCAGTGAATGTTGCTTATGTCACCACAGTGACCAGCATAAGTGATTTTTTTTTTAAGTACAAGTTTGGCTTTTCTTCAAAACGGAGGGTCAGACAGGGCAGCTCATGAACATTGTGAAAGAGAGTGAGCTTGTCTTTGACGGCCCCCTGCTGTGCTCACCCGGGCCTCCCAGGCGACCTACCAAACAGGCTCACAGGAGCCCCAGGGAGCTTTAAGTGGGGACCCTGCTCAACCTGGAGGCCCACCAGCCCTATCTCTGCTACCGTCAAGTTTCCAGTCTGCAGGGTTGGCACACAGCCACCTCTTCTAAGGCACAGGGTCCCTGGGGCATTAACTCAAAGGACGGTGTTTCTGACAGGTATGGGGCACATGCCTATGATCTCAATTTTTGGGAGGCTGAGTCAGGAGAATCGTAAGTTCAAGGCCAGTCTCAGCAAATTAGCAAGGCCCTAGCAACCTAGTGAGACCCTATTTCACAATAAAAAGGGCTGGGGGTGTAGCTTGGAGGTAGAGTGCCCTGGGTTCAGTGCCAGTACCAAAGCAGGGGAGGTGTTCCTGCCAGGGAGAGAGAGGAGGGAGGGTGAGGTGCACTTTTTCTGAGCAGCTCTGCCAAATGTCCTGAAAACCACTCTTTTTTTTTTTGGTTGTATGGGGGACTGAACGCAGGGGTACTCTTCCTCTAAGCTACACCCCCTGTCTTTCCTTCCTTCTTTTTTTTTAATCTTCATCATTTTTTAATTTTTAATTTTTTTATTTTAGACAGGGTCTCACTAAATTGCCCAGGCTGGCCTCAAACTTGCAATCCTCCTGCCTCAGCCTCCCCAGTCGCTGGGATGTCAAGACTGTGCCTCCTCTCCCTCCTGGCTCCCGCAAGCCACCTCGCTGTGCACTGTCCTTAGAATTGGTCTTGTCCTCCTAACTGCTTCGCATCTTTGCCTCAGGACCCCGGGGGCCCAGAGAGGCCGCTCTCCCAGGTCGTTCCTTCAAGGCAAGTGGGAGCAGCCTCCAGCCAGGCAGCCCTGTGAGTGCCCCCGTATCTCTTCCTGCCAGGAGTCTGGGTGCTTTCAACTTGCCGTGCTAAGCACCCTTCCTATTTATAGAAAGACCTGGGTGAGGCTAACCGGCAGCTCCCTCACAGGAAGGGGCCATGTCTGCAGCCACAGAACTGAGCCGGATCCCCCAGGAGGCCCGGGTGCTGGTGTGGCCGGCTGGAGGCGGAGGGTTCCACGCAGGTAGCTCCTTGCGTGGGAGCATTTATGGGGGCCGTTCTCTCTCTCTGTCCTCCAGAGCAGGCTTACCTTGGGTGGCGGCCGTCTCACCCGCTGCTGCGTCTGTTTCTCGAGGTCCCCACCCGTCCCCAGCGTCTGCACACAGCCTCCACTCCAGAGGCGTGAGATCCCATAGGACAGTCCCAGTTTCCCCCGGGCACGGTGCTCCTTTTTCTTTTTTTATTTTCCTGATTAATCAATAGAATAATGCAAAGCTGGGCGTGGTGGCGCACGCTTGTAATCCCAGTACTCAAGAGGCTGAGACAGGAGGATCCGGGTTCAGGGCCATCTTCAGCTGCTTAGTGAGGCCCTCCTCAACTTAGTGAGACCCGGTTTCAAAATAAAGAATAAAAAGTAGGGCTGGGGGAGTAGCCTGGAGGTAGAATGCCCCTGGGTTCAATCCCCCCCCCACTGCAAAAAAAAAAGGATAATGCAGGTAGCTGTAGGTGGGATAAAGTGCTTATGTTAATTTTTTTATTAGGAGAGGACTATTACCCCCCCCCCCCGCCCTCTGGCTATAAGAAGTCATTAACCTTGGGCTGAAGTCTCTTCTCCCTAGCCTCCTTCCCAGGTGTCCCCGGGGCCAGGATGGGCACTTGCTCAAGTGTCGCAGCCTCCTTCTTAATTCCTGTGGCTGCTGCTTCTGGTGGCCCCAGGGCCCGGGTCTGTCTGCTCCTTTGGTCTCGGGGAGGAGGAGGGACTTTTTGGAAAGCGCTAGCTGCACAGGATCAAGAGGCCACAAGTAGCGCGCCCAGGAGGGAGGAGAGCCAGGCCTTGGAGCCTGCAATCATCCAGACCCCAGTCCCTCCTCCGTTCTGAGCGTCCCGGTGCCCTGATGTCTAGGGTTTAGACTCCCCTGTGGTTCTTCCTCCTCCTCTTCCTCCTCCTCCTCCTTCTGCCCCGCTTCTTCTTTCCTGTGTGTGTTGGGGGGGCAGGTACTGGGCATTGAACCCAGAGGCATTCTACCTCTAAGATACACCCCCAGCCCTATTTTATTTTTTATTTTGAAATGATCTGCCTAAGTTGTTGAGGGTCTCACTAAGTTGCTGAGGCTGGCCTCAAACCTGTGATCCTCCTGTCTCAGCCTCCCAAGCCTGGGCTCACAGGTGTGCATCACCACACCCGCTCCCTGCGGCTGTTCTTCTTGGTCTCCTTTCTTCCTCTGTGCTGGCCTCCTTTACTCGCACGCGGTGTGGCTCTGCCTGGGAGACTCTGGCTGGCCTGACTCAGACCCCTGTGGTCCATGTCCCCCTCTCTGCCTCATGACCTGCGCACAGCTGTAGCCCCCTTTGGATTTCTCTAGTCAAACTGGTTCAGCTCCTTTTGCGCAGGGCCCCAGCACAGACTACTGGCAAGCCTAGCTAGACCGGCTCCTAATGGGCACACGAGATTACCTCCAGACAGGTGCTGGCCTTGCTTGACCTGGTGAGATGAGGCGGGGGCTGGGGTTCCGGGCACTCGCCCGCATGTGTGAGGCCCTGGGTTTCAGCCCCAGGAACCTAAATAGGGGTTGCCAAAACCACCACACGAAGGCTAAGTTCACTCTGTAATCCCGGTACTTGGGAGGCTGAGAGAGGAGGACTGAAGGTTCAAGGCCAGCCTCAGCAATTTAGCAAGACCCTGTTTCAAAATAAAAAAATAGCCGGCTGTGGTGGCGCACACTTGTAATCGCAGTACTTGGGGAGCTGAGACAGGAGGATCCCGGTTCGTACCCAGCCTCAGCTACTTAGTGAGGCCCTCCACAACTTAGTGAGACCCTGTTTTAAAATAAAGAATGCAAGCCAGGTGTGGTGGCGCACGCTTGTAATCCCAGTACTTTGGGAGGCGGAGACCGGAGGATCCGGGTTCGCGGCCAGCCTCCTCAGTTCTCTCGTTCTCTCTCTCTCCCTCTCTGTCTCTCTGTCTCTCTCCTTAGTGAGGCCCTCCGCAACTTCGTGAGACATGGTTTCAAAATAAAGTATAAAAAAATAGGGCCAGGGGCGTAGCGCGGAGGTACAATGCCCCTGTGTTCAATCTGTGTTCAATCCCCGGTACCGCAAAATAAATAAATAAAGAAGGAAAGAATACAAAATAGGGCTGGGGGTGGAGCTCAGAAGTAGAATGCCCCTGGGTTCAATCCCCAGTACCGCAAACAAACAAACAAACAAACAAAAAATAGAAAAAGGGCTTGGAGTTGGGTGTGGTGGCATACACTTGTAGTCTCAGTACTTGGGAGTCTGAGACAGGAGGATCGCAGGTTTGCGGCCAGCCTCAGCAACTTGTGAGGCCCTCCACAATTTAGTGAGACCTTGTTTCAAAATAAAGAATAAAATAGGGCTGGGGGTGTAGCTCAGAGACAGAACGCCCCTGGGTTCAATCCCCAGCACCACACACACACACACACACACACACACACACTCACACACACACACACACATACACACACACACACACACACACACACACACACACACTCACACACACTCACGAAGCTGGCCCTATTTCCACATGAAGCTGGGGGAATAGAATGCGCTGTGTGCTCTTGGGAAAGCATGTGGGCAGGAAGTGTCCTCTCTGGGCTGGAGCTCAGGGATTTCTTGTGCATTTCTATAGAAGTGGAGGGGTTTCCCCTGGGCCTGCCGCCTTTGTCAAATGGTACCCTGTGTGTCCTGCAGGGCAGAGTGGAGTGCTGAGCTGCTCTGCCTTTGAGGTTCAGCACGGCTCCAAATCCCAGGACTGCTGCTTACAAGCCTGTATACTTTATTTTTTTAATATTTATTTATTTAGTTAGTTTTGGTACTGGGGATTGAACCCAGAGGCATTCTACCTCCAAGTTATACCCCCAACCCGATTTTGTTTCTTATTTGGAAACGGTCTCACTAAATTGCCAGGGTTGACTTCAAACCTGCGATCCTCCTGTCTCAGCCTCCCAAGTACTGGGATTACAGGCGTGCGCTACCACGCCTGGCTCTGTATTACTTTTGACAAGGACATGCAACTGAAGCTTCTCTGAGGCTCAGTTTATCTTCTGCCAAATGGGCATAATACTAGAGTTTTTTTTTGTTTTGTTTTGTTTTGTTGCAGTACTGGGGATTGAAGTGAGGGGCATTCTACCACTGAGTTATATCCCAGCCTTTTTTAAAAAGTTACTTATTAGCCGGGTTCAAGGCCAGCCTCAGTAAGTAGTGAGATTCTCACCAACCTAGTGAAACCCTGTTTCAAAATCAAATTAAAATTGGACTGGGGGTATATAGCTCAGAGGTATAATGCCCCCTGGTCCAATCCCCAGTACCACAAAAAAATGTTATGTAATTTATTTATTTATTTATTTATTTATTTTTAAATAGGGTCTCGCTAAGTTGCTGAGGGCCTCGTTAAATTGCTGAGACTGGCCTCGAACCTGTGATCCTCCTGTCTCAGTCTCCCAAGTACATACATTTTTAGAGCTGCAAGGGCATCGAATGCAATGAAATCTGTAAAAACACATAACAGTGCATATATAACAAGGACTTGACAAATGGCAGTTAAGTAATATATATATATATATATATATATATATATATATATATGTATACCTATGAATTGAATAATTATTCATCTATCAATTAATCTATCCATAGATATTTCCTTAGACTAAGTTGATCCTCTGTCCTTAAGTAGAAAAAAGGCTGATTTGCTGCACGAGCCATAGAGTGACTTCGGGAGCTGGAAAATTAGCCGAACCTTAAGGCGGCATTGAGCTAAAATGCCCAGTCAGCACAGCGCCGAGTAAACCCTGAAAAGCAACTCTCCCCTTTGTACAGTATTTTGACTGCTTACATTTATTTGCTATTTTTAGTCTGCTGGCGATTTCTTCACCAACCCGAGTCAAGTTGGGCTTCCTTCTTTAGACTTGGGGCCTTGAAAACTGTGCCGCTCACGGTCAGGCTTTGGAAGTCCAGGTAGGCTCTCTGTAGCATCGTCCCTGTGACTCCCACCCCACACACGTGCGCGTACGTGCACGCTGGCCTGTCCTGGCCTCACCAAGCAGTTCTCTGTTATCTGGGCCACAATGAAGAAATCCCATCCCCAAGACCCCTTTCTTCTGCAAGGTCCATTTGGGGACTGTGACCCTGTGGTCTTGTCTGAGGTGGGTATAAGACAGGCTTCCTGGGCCTCTTAATTTCATGTCCCTGTAGCTGCCACCACGAGGATCACAGCAGAGATCAGCTGCAGCCACAGGATTTTTTTTTTTTTTTGGTGCTGGGGATTGAACCCAGGAGCATTCTACCTCTGAGCTACACCCCCAGCCCTATTTTATTTTTTTATTTGGAAACAGGGTCTTACTAAGTTGCGGAGGGCCTAAGTTGCTGAGGCTGGCCACCAACCTGTGGTCCTGTCTCAGCCTCCCAAGTACCAAGCCACAGGATTCTTGACTTTTCTGTCTTACCCACCACTGAGGTGAGATCTTCTAAATTAGGGGAGTTTGAGGGCTCGGGATGACCAGCTGGGCTTGTGCATGTATTTCTAGCCAGTAAGGAAGAATGGGAATGGTGGCTTCCTTTTATTCTCTTTTTACCTGAGACCAACTTACTCTAAATTTTTTTTTTTTTTTTTTTTTTTTTTTACGGTACTGAGGATTGAACCCAGGGGCATTCTACCTCTGGGCTACACCCGCAGCCCTATTTTTTTTTTTTTTTTGCGGTACCGGGGATTGAACTCAGTGGCATTCTACCTCCGAGCTACACCCCTGGCCCTATTTTTTATACTTTATTTTGAAACCAGGTCTCATGAAGTTGCAGAGGGCCTCACTAAGTAGCTGAGGCTGGCCGCGAACCCAGATCCTCCGGTCTCAGCCTCCCAAGTACTGGGATTACAAGCGTGCGCCACCATGCCCGGCCCCTATTTTTTATTCTTTATTTTGAAACAGGTTCTCACTAAGTTGCGGAGGCCTCACTAAGTAGCTGAGGTTGGCCATGAACTTGCGATCCTCCTGTCTCAGCTGCCCAAGTACTGGGATTACAAGTGTGCGCCACCACGCCCAGCTAAACTTCAGCAAAAGTGTACAATTCACTGGGCATGATGGCATATACCTATAATCCCAGTTTTTGGGAGGCTGAGACAGGAGGATCACAGGTTCAAGGCCAGCCTCAGCAACTTAGGGAGATCCTCAGAAATTTAGCGAGACCCTGTTTCAAAATAAAAAATAAAATAAAATAGGGTGTAGCTTGGAGGTAGAATGCCCCTGACTCCAATCCCCAGTACCGCCAAAAAAAAAGTTAAAAAAAACACCCTAAAAATAAAATAAGGCTGGGGATGTAGCTTGGAGGTAGAATGCCCCTGGGTTCAATCTCTAGTACCAAAAAAAAAAAAAAAAATGCGTACCAATTGGTAGGTTCCAGTACATTCATAAAGTTGTGCAACCATCGCCATTATCTAATTCCGGAACACTTCCATCCTTGTTTTGGACAAGTTCCCTCCACATGCACATAGGGGCCAGTGCTCCTTGTGTTCCTTCCTAGGCTTTCCTGTTGGCTTGGATCTGGAAGCTTCCCGAGTGCTTCACAAGTTTGAGTTTCATAAACTCAGAGGCAGGCCAAGCAGGCGGTCACCACCAACTCTGGGCCCTCAGAGGTTAAATTGGAGACCCCGAGGCTTCCTGGGGGACCATGTCACAGCGGTGTCTGGGGACATGGATGGCTACTTCAGGGGGACACAGCTGGCGTTTGTCGGTGCCGCCTCTGAGGTTCCCTCTCTCTGGAGCCCTCCTGGGCTGCAGCCTGGAAGCAGAGGCCTGAGCTACAGAAGCATGGATCTGCCAGCCCTGCGTGGGTCTAGAGGAAATTGCAGACAGGCTGGGTGTGCTCATGCGCAGAGGGGCCCCGGAGAGGTGGGACAGCGGTTAGCAGAGAGAGGCCTTGTAATACAGTCCTTGTTTATACAACACTGCTTAAAGGAGGGAAAAAAGAGGCCTAGCCTGATGGAAAAGTGGGTAAGAATCAGGTTATTTTATCCAGGTGTGGTGGTGCACACCTGTAATCCCAATCCTTGGGAGGCCGAGACAGGAGGATCACAGGTTCGAAGCCAGCCTCAGCAACTCAATGAGGCTTGCATCAACTTAGAGAGACCCTGTTTCCAAATAAAAAATAAAATAGGGCTGGGGTGTAGCTCAGAGGTAGAACACTCCTGGGTTAAATCCCCAACACCACACACACACACACACACAAAATCAGGTTATTTCGATTCTCTGGTTGGCAAAGTCTGGTGAGTCTAACATGTATTTATTCAACTGTTCTTTGAAGGTCCAGGTCAAGGCATTTTGATGGCTATAAAAGGAAAGGAAGAGCCAGGCGTTTTGGTGCCTGCCAGTAATCCCAGTATTGGGGAGACCAAGACAGGAGGATCATAGGTTCGAGGCCAGCCTCAGCAACTTAGTAAGACCCTGTTTTAAAATAAAAAGGGCTGGGATATAGCATGAAGGCAGAATGGACTCCATCCCCAGTTAAAAAAAAAAAAAGGAAAGGAAGAAAAAAAGAGGCGTGGAGGGCAGAGGCGCTCGGCTGACAGTGCCCCCAGGTGTCTGTCTACATGGAGCAGAGAACTAAGGCTTCCTGGAGGCCTGGTGTGCAGCAGGTGCTTCCCAGGGGCTCCTTAGATGAACAGCTGAATGCAGGAGGGCGCGGGCCGTGTGTGACACTGGCTGGTGCACTCATCATAATCACGGGAGGTGCTGTTCATTCATTCATTCATTCATTCATTCATTCCGCGATATTGACTGCATCCACACTCTGAGCCCGGCGCTGTCTGTGTATATGAAGACCCAGGCTCTGAGTGGCTAAGCAATCTGCTAAGCTGAGGTGAGACTGCAGGAGCTTAAGGAGTGAGGGCTTGGGGTCCGACAGGCATGCATTGGCCAAGTGTCACCTCTCTGTCCTCAATGTCCTCACCTGCAAATGGGGCACAAGTAGTGTTGATCTCAGAGGACTCCGAAGATTGAATGCCATTCCTGGGGGAGGGTTAGGATGACACCCGGCCCCCCATGAGCTCTCCACACATGTTGGCTGTTACCATCTTTACTGGCCAAGGTCACATGGCAAATCAGATCAGAACCTACTTGTGGCTGACCACAAAAGCAGCCCCTTCCCTTGCCAGGTGCTGCCTCACAAGACTTTGAGGACCTTCAAAAGACAAGCCAGCTGGATGCAGTGTCGCACACTGGTAATCCCAGTATTTGGGAGGCTGAGACAGGAGGATCATAGGTTCAAGTCAACTGTAGCAACTTAGGGAGACCCTGTTTCAAAATAAAAAATAAAAAGGACTGGGGGTGTAATTTGGAGGTAGAATGCCCCTGGATTCAATCCTTAGTACCAAAATAAATAAAGTCAGGCCACCCCAGGGTAAGGGCACGTGTGCAGAGCTATGCTCTCCCCCCAGCACTGCTGGGGTGGGGAGGTGGGTCTGACCTGCACCTGGGATTTATCACCTGCTACAGTGCTCACTCTTTCTCTAGGACTCTTCTAGAAACCCCGGAGCAGTCTGGGAAACATGGACTCCATGCAGCTCATCCCTGTGAGCCTCGCACTCCTCACTGGTGGAATGGGGGCAGCTCTCACCTGGCCTCCACTGGCTCCTTTCAGGGTGCCCAAATGCGATTACACACCTGAGCAGTGTGCACTTCCCTGTCCCCCCAAAGAAGCCTTCTGCCCACAAGAGGAATGAGCGTCCCCTCACTCCAGGGAGCCTTCGATGCGAGGCCAGGACATCTTTGCCCTCGATTTTGTGCCTATGGAGGCCATCTTCAGAGGCTGCGCAGGGTCCTGCCATGGCAGGTAAGTTTGGGGTGTAGCTCAGGGCCTGGGAGGGAGGGTGCGTGACTGTGAGTCTGCACAGAGGGTTTGCGTCTCAGGAGGCGACTTCAGGTGTCACAGCAGACTATCTGCTTAGTACCTGGCCGCAGTGGGCCGAGGCAGCCTGTCCCAGAGCACGCTGGGGTTGGATAGGGTTGGACTGGGGGGGAGCCATCAAGGTTGGGGACAGGATCGTAGGTGGGGTGTCCCTTCCCCGCAGCGGAAGGGGAGCCTCAGGACTGTCCCCGCGTGAACCTCCTGCCAACCCGAAACGCGTCTGGCCACGCGCACCAGACAGCGCGGGAACCGAGAGAAATGGGAGGCGCGCGCGGTGCTGGCTCCCCCGACTCCCCCTCGCAGCTCCGGACCGCGCCGGAGTTTGTGTCCCAGAACCTTTACAGCGGTGCTAAGTCCTGCGCCCCGCACCCCCGGCGCCAAGCCCTGCCCCGCGCATGGCCCCCTGCCCCGCGCACCCGGCTCCCGAGCGCCGCGCACCGGCCGTGCCGCCCGCCCGCCCACCTCCCGGGACCGGTGGGCTGAGCAGGGCTGAGCCCCGTGCTCGGGACTGGCTGCGTGGGGCACCCCGACGCCCCGCGGCGCCGGAACTTGGGGGCGCAGTGAGTGGGGGCGGGCGCAGGGCCCGTGGGCGGTGGCCGCGGCGGGTGCCGGTTCCTGGCACTACAAGTCCTTTCTGTTTTCCTTGAATCGGGGCTGCGTGGGACCTTCGAGCTTTCTGGGCTGGCAGTGTGGCAGCGACCACAGGTCCTGGTTCGGGACACGCTGGACACCGGCGCCCGGGACGTGGGTTTCTTCTTCCCTCTCTCCGGGGAGAGGCCCGCGGGCATGGAGGGCATCGCAGCCAGCGTCCCTGTGGCTTCTGTTTGCTTTTTTACAAACGCCCCACCCAGCCCACCCGAGCTTCGGTTGCACCGCGGAGGGCGAGGTGTGCCCGGGAGGGTGGCGATGGCGGGGAGCCGGGGACCTCGCGGGGAGGCGCGCTCGGGGACCCGGCGGCAGGGGAGGCGCTGCGTCCTCTGCGCTCTCGCGGGGAAGCGCCAACCCCGGCGGGCGGCAGGCGGCGGTGGAGGGGATCCGGGCGGCCCTGCGAGGGCGGGATGGGGCTCCTGCCTGTCGTGCATTGTCTCTGCGGTACCGGTGGCCTTGGCCAGCTCGCAGACGCCCCTCCACCGACGTGGCCCCGCGCCTGCAGCGCCCGGGCCGCGATCCCGCGCTCGCAGGCGCCGCCCTCACTCGCCCCGCCTTTCGCCCACCTGGTCCCTTTTTCTTTGCAGGTGAGAGAGCTGCCGCCGCGCCGCTGGTCTGGGGCGCGCCCAGCTCCCCGGATCCCGGGCTGCAGAGACGCGTCTCCCGCCCCGGAGCCTGGCGGTGCAGCGGGAGGGAGGACCGAGCAGCGCGCTCCGCCTGGGCTTGCCTGGGCTTGTTCAGAGCCGGGAAGCTTCCCTCGGTGACCGGTGACCGCATCGATCGGGGCATTTGGAGATGTTTTGGGCCGGAGGGGCCTGGAAGCCCGCGCCACCGTCTCGCCGCGCCAGGCAGTGAGCTCAGGTAAATGCACGCGCGTCCCTGCGTCGGTGCGAAGTTTGTAAAGGAAGAGGCAGGAACTAGAGCAGCTACTTGAGTAATAATAATAAGAACCCTGTTCGGCTGTGTGGCCTCCGTGTCGTAAGGGGAAGAGTTTCCAAGAAGCAACAAAATGGCCTTTGATTTCATAATCTCTGGAGAGAAGAGATTCCCTTTGGGCACTGCGCTGAGCTGGTTCTTTTCGTCCTGGCTGCAGTGGGTGCAAGGAAGGCTGCGTGGGCCAGGAGTGGGCCACAGCTCTCCTGTGCTGCTCGCAAGCCTGAGGTTAGAGCAGATACCTGCACCTCCCTCCGGGGTGCCTTCCACCCCTGAAAGTAGGAGCGCTGATCCCGGCCACTCATGAGGTGCAAAATGCGCTTGGGTCACTCAAGTGTCATGTAAGAGGTCAAGTCTAAGCCGGCCACGGTGGCACACTTCTGTAATCCCAGAACTTGGGAGGCCAGGACAGGAGGTTCACAGGTTTGAAGCCAGCCTCAGCCACTTATCCAGGTTCTCAACAGCCTAGTCAGACAGTGTCCCCCCCCACCCCTAAATAGGGCTGGGGGCGTAGCTCAGAGGTAGAATGCCCCTGGGTTCAATCCCTAGCAACACACACACACACACACACACACACACACACACACACACGACAAGTCAAGGCTTCTGTGGATTTGGGTTCTAAAAAGAACAGTGGGGGTTTCAGTCTTGCTGTCCCCAAGGTAAGCATGACTGTCCCCCACTGGCTAGAGCATTGTCCAGCCTGAACTGCCATTGGGGGCGGGTGGTGGTCCCTGGAGCTCACCGCTCCTGCCCCACAGCAGCAGAGGCTGTGCCCGGGGGCCCCTGTCCCGGGGTAGGTGGGCCTGGCAGGCAGCACCCTCAGGACACGTGCTCTAGTATCTTCCCTATTTCCGTGTCAGGTGGGACAGGAGCAGGGCTCTGCAGAAAGACCCAGGACCTGTGGCCTCTGATACATCCATGTGGGCTCCCAGAGCCCAGGAGTGACTGGCTTCCTGCATAAACTGTCACAGCAAAGTCGCCCACTGTAAGCTATGCAGGGCCAGTTCTGCCTCTGGTTCTGAGAGTCCTTTGGGACAAGTGGCCACTCCCCTGGGCCTCTGTGTCATTCTGCACGAGCCACAGTGCTGTGTAGTAGTGACCTGCATGGCTGGGCTGAGGAAGAGGGGAGGTGCTTCTACTCGCTGCGTTGGCCTGGAAGGTCCAGGAGCCGGGAGCTGCGAGGGCCAGTGTCAGCTGGGATGCTGGGGCCCACTGGCGTCTGTTGTCACGTGAGTTAGTGTGGCCTGTTTCCTGAGTGTACCCCATCCTGATGACTGGCCAGCTGTGCCCTGCCAGTCTAGCTTCCTCTCAGGCCTCTAGGATGGGACCCCAGGGCCCACCATGGTGCCCTGGGCCTTGGCCAGGAGGCAGATGTCCTGCTCCACCGACAGGACCCCGGTGGCCTCAGCCTGGGATCCCTCCTGGTGGGGCAGGTGAAGCCGACACCTGGCCAACAGGCTCGGCAACCACAACGGCTCCTTTTACTCTGCACCCCAAGCCATCAGCAGTGCTAAAGCTAGACAGCTGGGGTCCTGTCATCATAGCATCCGGGCTTGGTTGCTGTCTCGGCCCTATACTTCCTGTGTAAGTAATTGGCCCCTGGCTAGGAGGTGCAGGAGGATGCAAGGGTGGACAAGATACTGCCTCTGGTTAGAGGACACACAACCTCTGGTTAGAGGAGCTCAGATAAAGACATAAGAAAATAGCCAGCAGGATTCACTCACTCATTGGACAAACATCTACTGAGTCCTTGCTACATGCAGTGAGTTGTTAAGGAGAAATCGGAATAGAGAGGAGGGGGAGGACTTGGCGGCAGAAGGGTCCATCAGCACAGAGGCCCTGGGTTTGGTGCATTTGAGAAATCACCAGGAAAAGGCAGGAGGTGTAGCGATAGAAACTAGAAAGGGGTTCCCTCCAAGCCCTGAATCGCCCTTGGTTAGCAGACCTCTTCTTCCCAGGGGTCACGAACAGGTGCTGCAGCCACAGCTGTCCGAACATTTGACGTATTTGTAAGAACTGTTGTTTAGCGTAAGCTTTGGGAGGCGGAGCCGTGCAGGTAATTGACACACCTGGTACAGCTCATTCTTCTCCAGTCATAAAACACCTCTGGGCCCTCTGGGGGCCCCAGGGTTACAGTCAGGACGTGGGTCAAAGTCAAGAACCTATCCCCGTCTCTGTCACTAGCTGTGTGAATTTAGACACAGTAATTAAACTTGACTTTAACTCCTTGTCTATAAAATTGGGCTTATGTTAGGACCTACTTCATAGAGCCACAGTATAAAATAACTAGTGAGCCGGGCGTGGTGGCACACGCTTGTAATCCTAGTACTTGGGAGGCTGAGACTGGAGAATCACAGGTTCAAGGACAGCCTCAGCAATTTAGTGAGGCTCTCAGCAACCTAGTGAGATCCTGTTTCCAAATAAGAAATAAAATGGCCAGCTCAGAAGTAGAATACCCCTGGGTTCAATCCACAGTACCACTATAAATAAATAAATAAATAAATAAATAAATAAATAAAATAACTAGTGAAGCCAGGAGTGGTGGTGCATGCCTGTAATCCCAATACTTGGGAGGCAGAGACAAGAGGATCAAAGGTTTGAGGCCAGCCTCAGCAACTTAGTTAGACTGTCAGCAACTTAACAAGACCCTGTTTCAAAATATAAAATAAAATAGGGCTGGGGGTGTAGCTCAGAGGTAGAATGCCCCTGGGTTCAATCACTGGTATCCCCCCCACAAAATAATAATAATAATTAATAAATATAAGCTACAGAGCAGAGTGCCGTGGTAGCTATTAGGTAGCATCATTGATAAAGCAGTTTGCTTTCATTGATATTTAATACTTTGACTAAGTCAGAGGAACCTCCCCATTGATAGACTCTAGTGAGGTTTGGCGAGTTTTTTTGTTTGTTTGTTTGTTTTGTTTTGTTTTTGCGGTACCAGGGATTGAACCCAGGGGCGTTCTACCTCCGAGCTACACTCCCGGCCCTATTTTTTATACTTTATTTTGAAACCGGGTCTCACGAAGTTGCGGAGGGCCTCACTAAGTAGCTGAGGCTGGCCGCGAACCCGGATCCTCCGGTCTCAGCCTCCCAAGTACTGGGATTACAAGCATGTGCCACCACACCTGGCTCTTGGTGAGTTTTTTGTTTGATTTTTGCATTGCAAATATTCCCCCCTTCCCCTTCCTAAAAATTGGTGCTTTCATTTTTTTTTATTAACTAGTACTGCAAATATTTAAGTGGAGTAAAATGCCATGAGTGGATGCAGAAAAAGAAAACGAAGCTGGGCGTGGTGGCGCACACCTGTAATCCCAGTACTTGGGATGCTGAGATAGGAGGATCGCAGGTTCGAGGACAGCCTCAGCAAGTAGTGAGATTCTCATCAACCTAGTGAGACCCTGTTTCAAATTAAAAATAAAATAGGGCTGGGGGTGTAGCTTGGAGGTAGAATGCCCCTGTACCACAATCCCAAGTACCACACCCCAGAAAAGAATCTTACAGATTCAGCAACTTAGTGAGACCCTCAATAACTTGGTGAGACTCTGTTTCAAAGTAAAATATAAAATAGGGATGGGGTGAAGCTCAGAAGTAGAATGCCCTGGGGTTCAATCCCCAGTACCACAAAAAATAAATAATAAAATAAAATGCATTTGAAATGACAATGGATAGGACACCTGTCACTGTTATTTTGAAATCCACCATCAGTGAGGGAGTGAAGCAGGGTTTTTTTGTTTTGTTTTGTTTTGTTTTGTTTGCAGTACAGGGGATTGAACCCAGGGGCATTCTACCTCCAGCCCTATTTTTTTTATTCTTTATTTTTAAACAGGGTCTCACTAAGTTGCGGAGGGCCTCACTAAGTCACTGAGGCTGGCCGCGAACCCAGATCCCCCGGTCTCAGCCTCCCATGTACTGGGATTACAAGCGTGCACCACCACACCCAGCTTGAAGCAGGTTTAAATTCCTGGACCACGTGGTCCACCACTGATGGATACAGTCCTTCCTCCAGGGTCACCACAAGTTGGTATGGAGAAGTATCTATTCTAGTCCCAAGTTTATATAAACCTCTTCCCTCCAACCCCAGGAGAGAGAGAATCGTTCTCTGAGCCCCTAGGAGGGCCTGAGAAACAGTGACTTGGGGTTCTTGAATGTAATGTGCCCCGAGTGCCACCCAGCCGTCTTCCTGCCCTGGAGGCCCACCTCCCTGGGCTGGGCAGAGCCCTGTGAGGGACGTGGGGTGTGATGCAGGGGAACCCTGCTAGGGTTAGAGGATAGCTGCAGTGGGCTTTCAGGGAGAAGGTGGGACAGGCCTGGAGTGATCTTCCGGACCTGGTGGCATGCGCATGGGCTCCTTCCCCTTTGGTCTCGGGGTAGTCCCCGGTGCCCGCCTCACATCCCCCAGCTGCACTGTGGACCTGCAGCTGCCCAGAGGCCTCCACATCAGCACCTACCAAGGACCATCCTGTAGGACCATCCTCAAAAGCCGTTTAAGCTCCCTGGTTCTTCAAAGCCTCCATTCCTGGGAGCCACTCCTAAAACACATCGTTCCACACTGAATTAAAAAAAAACAGTGAGCAAACACTTCCCGCCCGCACCCACCAAACGATTGCACCTTCTCTCCAGCCTTCCAGAAATGCCTGCCGGGCTGCGTGCACGGCGCTCCTTGGGTCCGTTTATGCGTGTTGTTTCCGTGTAAGCCTGATCACTGTACTGGAGGCTAACACTGGCACTTCTTAAATGCGTGTCAAGTTGACTTTGTTTCAGGTTGTATTTCGGGCAATGAGAAAATGTAGAGAATGTAGGGAATGGGGTGGGCCTCGTGGTACCCCTCATTTCCGGTGAGATACTGGGCCAGAATTTAACATCCCATGATTCATTTTCTTACCTTGCAATAAATCATGCTCATCCTGCCTCCCTCTCAGGGTTGCCAGAAGGATCCCGTGAGATGGGCCACCAGTTCCTCTGTAGTCCTCGAGCTACCCAGTATTAAAGGGTCTATGCTCCAGGTGCAAAAACAAGAAAGCAAGACAGCCCATCGCTGCCCTGATAGGCTTTACTGTGTAGTCAGGACCACAGAAGGTAGATAAGTAATGCATAAAAAAGCACGTATTGAGCTCTTACAGTTTGCCAGGCGCTGTGCTAATAAGAATTTACAAACATAACATTATTTGGTCTCTGGAGCAATGCTCTAAGGTCATTTACCCGTGAGGAAACAGGCGTCAGTGGGTTGGGTCGTTCTGCAGAACGTGGTCAGGCAGAGCCCGGCTTGTATGTGTAGTGTGACAGTCTGTGGTGGTCATTGTGCTGGCTTGTATGTGTAGTGTGACAGTCTGTGGTGGTCATTGTGCTGCCGCTTCGAGCTGGTGGTGGCAGCGCCGAGGGGAGCTCTGAGAACCGCAAATGATTGGACTCATTCGCGACCATTGTCATCGTCATCATCATTGTATTGCTTTCTACTGCTGTGTAATAGATTACCACAAATTCAGTGGCTTAGACAGCAGTCATCTCACAGTGTCAGTGGGGTCAGGAGTCTGGGCACAGCTTTGCTGGGTCCTGCTCAAGACTGTCATCGAAGTCTTAGGCAGGGCTGAGGTCTCATGGAGCGACTCAACCGGGGAAGGGTCCTGGTCCGAGCTCACTCGGGATCGGCGGCGCTCGTCTCTGGGCGGTTGGACAGCTGAGGCCTTGGCTTCTTGCTGGCTATTGGCTTGAGCTGCTCTCAGCTCCCGAGACACTGCAGTCCTTCTATGTGCATTCTCCTCCCTGTGCTCACTTTAAAGCCAGCAAAGACAGAGTCTCTAGCATTGGTCTGCTAGCCAGACAGGGAGTCTTACGTGCTGTCATGTCGGGGGTGACACCCCACTACCTTTGCTGTATTCTGTGGGTTAGAAGTAAATCACAGCCCGCCCCGCCATGCTCAAAGGAAGGAGTCACACCAAGCCATGCACACCAGGAGGCCATCATCATGGGGGCGTGTCCACCATGTGTGTGTGTGTGTGTGTGTGTGTGTGTGTGTGTGTGCGCGCGCGCGCGCGTGTGTGCGTGTGTGTGTGCATGCATACTGGGGATTGAACCTAGGGGCATTCCACCACTGACCTACACCTCCACAGCCCTTTTTTAATTTTTCATTTTAACTTTTTTTTGGGAGGGGTAGGATTAAATCCAGGGGGCATTTTACCTCTGAGCTTCACCCATAGCCCTTTTTATTTTTTATTTTGAAACAGGGTCTCACTAAGTTGCCCAGGCTGGTTTCAAACCTGCAATCCTCCTGTTTCAGCCTCCCAAGTACTGGGTTTATGAGCGTGTGTCACCACGCCTGGCTCATTCCTTGCACTTATAATTGTGCAGTGCTAGGGATTGAACCCAGGGAGGGTCCCGTGCATGCTAAGCACCCGCTCTAGAAGCTACACATCCACCCCATGTTTACAGTTTTTAAAATCCTTCTGATCTGCAGCCCCACCTGTATTGTCCATCCTGTTTTACAGACGTATACCTGAGGCTTAGCTGGGTCTCTAGGCTAAGGAAGGGTTTTTGAGCTGGGGGCCCACTGACTGTGCAAACTGCCCGGCAGGCCTGCCTGCATCCCTTCCCCCCTCTTCCTTCCTTGTCCTCAGCTGGCTTTACTGGCATCTACTGTGTCCTGTCTCCTGTGCTTGGTGTTGGGAGCAGAAGCAGAAAGCTTCCGCTCAGTCTGGTAGGAGGGAACACAGGCAAGCCAGCCACCAGGATACACTGATAGGTGTGATGCAGGCGCTGGAGCCCATGGACAGGGCGTAAGTCACTTCCCCAGGAGGGGAGGCTGACGGGCCTGAAGAATGGGAAAGAGTTTGTTGGTGAGGCTGCAGGAGAGGGGTGCTCAAGGCAGGGAGATAGGTCCCTGGAAGGCACAGGGCCAGCGAGTCAGAGTCCAGGGGAGCAGAGGGCCCTGCCTTGTGGCCTCAGGGACAGCTTCCCTTCCACTGCCACCCCACCTGGCCTCCTTCAGTGAGCTGGTTTGTGGCTGAGAATCAAAAGTTAGAGCTTCATTGCTGGGCCCAGCGGTGGCGCACACCTGTAATCCTAGTACTTGGGAGGCTAAGACAGGAGGATTGCAGGTTCAAGACCAGCCTCAGTAACTTAGTGGGCCCTCAGTAACTTAGCAAGACCCTGTTTCAAAATAAAAAACAAAAAGGGCTGGGAGTATAGCCTGGAGGGAGGATGCCCCTGTATTCAATCCCCAGTTCCACAAAAAGAAAAAAAGGAAAAATTAGAGCTTCATTCTTCTGGCTTAAGCCAGACAGAAAAGCTTCTCCACTCAAATGCAAAACCCCTGAACAGGATGAGCCTCCTGCTCCACCGCCAGCATGTGTGGCAGCTGCAGGAGGGTTTGCCCTGTGAGCCAGGGGCCCTGCAAGGTCTAGGACAGCAGATAAGTGGAGGTGGAGGTGGGAAATGTGTCCTCAGAATGTGGGGCTAGGAGCAGAAGGGACAACACTTGGTAGCTAACCAACATCCCCCCTTCCTGATTTCCCTTGGGCCACCCCACACCACTTGGACATTGGGTCCTGATACTTTTCCTTACAAACTCTTGGTGCTTGAGCCCTGCCTTTTGACTGGGGGAAGGAGTTCTCCTCCATCAATTAACTGCCTGGTACAATAAAGTCACATCTGCTTGGCTCCTGTGTGCCTCCCACTCTCCTCTT
Source organism: Glis glis (assembly GCA_004027185.1). Classification (NCBI taxonomy): domain Eukaryota; kingdom Metazoa; phylum Chordata; class Mammalia; order Rodentia; family Gliridae; genus Glis; species Glis glis. Next base: position 11,773 of record PVJS01020716.1, on the reverse strand, counting down.
GTCCCTCGGAGGTCACCAGTCAACCCCAGGGCTGGCAGCCTTCATAGAGCACAAGGCCCAGCCGGGGCTGCAGGAAGCTACTCTTCCCCTGGGTGGCGCTCTCGTGGGGTGGCTCCTCCGTGTCAGCAAAGGGACTTCCCTATCCAACCCACTGGGAACATTGCTTTCCTTTGCCTTTGTAGCTGTAGACTATTTTATTTTATCAGTGCTGTGGATCAAACCCAGGGCCTTGCCAATGCTAAGCATGCGCTCTACCGCTGAACTACACCCCAGCCTGCACCTGTATATCCCTAAGCTGTAAAGACAACCAGATGGACTTTAGACTTATTTTCGATATTATCACTTTCCTTTGTATCATGTATACAATGTGTACTATATCATCAAAATGTGATGTCCTGTCTAAATGGGAGACATCTAAATGTTGCATATCTTGTTTTACCATTAATGCCGGCTGGGAAGTCAACGCCCTTAAGCTCTTAAGAACTGACAAGCCTGTCAGCTGGGCGTGGTGGCCTGTGCCTGTAATCCCAGCAACTGGGGAGTCTGAGGCAGGAGAATCATAAGTTTGAGGCTAGCCTGGGCAACTTAATGAGACCATGTCTCAAAATAAAATTTAAAAAGGGCCAGGAGTGTAGGTCAGTAGTAGAGTGCCTCTGGGTTCAATCCTCAGAACTGAATCAGCAACAACAAAAAAGAATGGTGAGCAGGGGAATTGTCCCATGGGTCAGCCCCCTGTCCACCTGGCTCTGGCTTCTAAGTCCCTCTTGCAGGACAGGGGGCCTGAGAAGTATACGATCGTAGGGACACCGTGGGGGTTGTGCACACTGGCTGTGGATAACAGAGGCAGAGGAGGGCGCTCACAACTCCCCCGTGCAAAGGCCAGAGGACGAGGCAGCAGGAGAGTGAATGAAGAAACAAAGGGCTGGCGGTTCTGCAGGTGCAGTGGGTGCGATGCCGGCTCTCGGAAGGGTGGTCTGGGGAAGCTGTCCTCACACGAAGTGAGAGCGGGCCGGGTGACAAGGAGGCAGCAAGCCTAAAGGTGCCAGGTGGGCAGGACATTTTGCACACGTGACTCTCCTGGTCGCCAGCCTCAGGCGAGCTGTGGGTCCAGATGGATTCCTCTTGCTCTCCACAGCGCTGTGCGTGCCAGCCGCCGGGGCAGCCGAGCCCTCGGGGAGCCGTTTCTATTTCCAGCCTAGAGCTCGGGCTCCTGCCTGCCTGTCCTTGGCCTCCCTTGAGTTGCCCATGCTGCAGGAGGGAGCTCCAGGCCGGCTCTGCCAGGGCCTGGCGGAGAGCTGGAGTCCCCGCGTGAACACTCTCTCCTGCTGAAAAGGGAGTCCGTGGGGGAAGAGGGGTGCAGATAGGAGATGTGCGGGTGCAGGGCAGGCAGCCTCCCTCTCACCCCGGCTACTATCCTGAAACACAGCTTCTTTTTTTTTTTTCTCATTTCCTGAGGTTAGCTGGAGATAAGGGCTTGTTCAACCCTGGGACCTGTCTCTTGTCCCCTCTGTCCTTTGGTCTTTTCAGAGTCTCTTTTGGGGGCGGTTTTCTGGGGTCTGGAGACCAGGATCAGCAACACTCAGCCAGTACCCCAGTGGGGCATTTGCCAAGCAGGTGAGGCCCTATGTCCCACACTGTTGGTGGACAGGAGATATTCTGTCCTGTTCTAGGTTTTTTTTTTCTGATATCCTTTTAGAATTATAAATTAAGTAATAATACTGGTTAAAAAGTCAAACGAAGCTGGGCGTGGTGGCGCACGCTTGTAATCCCAGTACTTGGGAGACTGAGACCGGAGGATCCGGGTTCGCGGCCAGCCTCAGCTACTTAGTGAGGCCCTCCGCAACTTCGTGAGACCCGGTTTCAAAATAAAGTATAAAAAATAGGGCCGGGGGCGTAGCGCGGAGGTAGAACGCCCCTGCGTTCAATCCCCGGTACCGCAAAAAAATAAATAAATAAATAAATAAATAAAAATAAATTAAAAAAAAATAGGGCCGGGGGTGTAGCTCAGAGGTAGAATGCCCCCGGGTTCAATCCCCAGTACTGCAAAAAAAAAAAAAAGTCAAATGATTCTGATGTAGATGAAGTTAATGGGCTGGGCCCATTCCTGTCCCCCACCCCCAAGTCCCCAAAGATTGCCAGCTCTCTCAGCCCCGGGCTGTGTCCTTCCAGCCTCCCACTCCTGGGGATGGCTTCTGTCCACTATCTGCTGAGCTTTGCAGCCGCCCAGAAAAAACTCCAGGGAGTAAGATGTGCTTCTTACATTTCTGCAGCCTTGGTCTCAGGAGGACTTGGGGGGCCCCTAGGTGAAGATCCAGGCCCCCCACAAGGCATCCAGGAGCTCAGCCTGCTGCTGTCTGTGCCTAGCTCTGCGCTCTGGGGACTCACAAGGCTGGAGTGACTCTGAGAATCCTGTGCCTCGCTGTCTCCGACACACCACTTGTCCCTGCAGGTCCTGGGGGAAGAGTCCAGCTCGGGGTCTCGGCTGGCTCTCTGCTCCCCTCCGTGCTCTGCCTGCATCCGACGTGCAGGTGTACATGTGGCTCCCCACCCACGGCAGGGTGGCTGTACACTTTGTTCCCCTGTCCTGGCAGGTCAGGAACGCCAAAAGATTGCTTTTGTGGGCGAGGCTCATACTTAGTCAAGCGACAAAGAATGTGAGATCTCCTTGTCACCTGCGAAGCACCCGCCACCCGTGAGGTCGTGAGGTCGTCTGCTCCGACAGCGATGGGAACCATCTCTCTTTCCCTGACTCTCGGCTGGGGATGTTCAGGGCTTGAGTGGCAGGGGGTGAGTCGTGAGGCTCTGGGATCAGCCTGGCAACCCATTCCAGAAATGCTGACCCCGCAAAGCCTGGCCTTGCTGTGGGGAGGCCCTGTCACCCCCAGGGGCCCTCTGGGCTGAGGGTCGTGTCAGTGAATACAAGTGACCATTCATCCAGGACTTCCAAAGAGGAGAGAAAGGTTTCTCAGGGGGCCAGAGCAGGTTCCATATCGCAGGGCTGCTGACATCTGGGCCAGGCAGCCTTGGCTGCGGCTTGTCCCGCATGCTGTGAGATGTTTGGCAGTGTCCCTGGCCTCTGCCCCTAGATGCAGTAGCACCCCCCACTCAGGACGATAACCAAACATGTCTGCAGACAGTACCAAAGGCCCCTGGGAGACAAAATCGTCCTTGACTGAGCGCCGCTGGGTGCCAGGTCGGGGGCTGCAGCAGTGGGCTCTCGGTGACCCCGGCTCTGGCGTCTGAGCAGCCTCTCGCTGGGGCTCAGTCTCCTTTGTTCCTTTCCCAAAAGGCTGAGCTCATCGCTCGTCGGTCCCTGTGCTTGGTTGACTCACCAGCACTAACCACAAGCAGCCTTCCTACTTTGGGGGATCCCAGATGACTTACCATGGGACTCACTATGCAAATCCAGAAGGTTCTTTTTTTACTAAATCGGAGACAGAAATCCTCCACTTCCTTTTTAGCAGGGCGTGGTGAATATTCCCCTAATGTACTTAAGGGCAGCAGAGCGCTGCTGATAGTCTTGTCGTGAATACCTTTGTGGCGCGGTTCTCTGAAATCACCAGCCGTCTAGCTCTTAGGAGTTTGGGCCTCCGCCCAGCAACTAGCAGATGATCTAAGAGCCAGGGGCAGGCTGCAGTTGGCTAGTGATTGGGGTTTTCTTAAGGCCTGTGACCTGGGGACTGTGGGGGCAGGCAAAGGCTGGCTGTTGATGAGCAAGGAGGAGATGGGTCCCCGGATGAACCCTCTGGGTGCTGCCCAGGGTCCCGCCCCTCCGCCCAGCATCAGGCCCCTGGAGCGAGGCCTCCTGTGTTTGTTCTCTCATTCCTCCTTGGGCAACAGTGCACGCCACTGGCTTGGCGCTGAGGCTTTGTGAAGCCCGGTGTTGCCCTGAAGATGGACACACCCTGAGGGCAGCGGCTGCAGACCTCCCTGGCCACACCCGGCAGCAGGCAGCCTCAGTCACCACGGTCAGTCTTCATCTGAACTCCATTCCTGGTCCTCTCTCTTTCCCGGCCTCCCTAGGAAAGCGGGCTCTGGTGTCCTAGTAGGGGCTTTCTAGCTAAGTAGCCGCGCCACCCTGGAAACCCCTGATTACTAAGAAATGTCAGCATGCCCAAGTTCCCTTCTTGTACACTCGCTGCTGCTAGTCTGCTGTGGCTCCCAGAGGCTCTGCTTCCTGGGCCAGCTCAGGAGCACATGACTGAACTTGGGCAGTGGTTGCAACCTGAGAGTCAGATGCCCGCTGGACCATCGCAGCCCCCACCCCGTGACCTTCCACCCAGACAGGGCTGCAGGCTCAGACTCTCAGTGTTGACTTGGGCTTGCCGGGAACCAGGGACCCGAGGGCAAAAGGGAAGAGAAGTGAAATCTGTGCCACTGCTAGACCCGGTGCCACGAGCCCCGTGCCTGTGCCCATCATCACCCTGGATAAACCACCGAGCCAAGTCCTCCTCCTACAAGCCAGGGGGCACCCCGAGGGCTCGGGGTCCTTATTGAAGAGGCAGGCCTGTGTGTGCTCAGAGCAGAATTTGGGGGTGTCCTGTACACCTGGAACTCGCACTCTGCGCTCCGGGGCTGCTCTCCCTGCTTTTACCTGCTGGCGGCCTGGGAGAGCTCCGAATCTTCCAGATTCCAGGATCAGGGTAGCAGCAGGGTAAAGCTGCTTTCCCAAACAGTCACCCAGAGGGAAAAGGTGGCCCTGGGATTTGACCCCGATGGCCACGGTAATGGTGACGGCCTTGCCCAGGCTCCCGGCCCCACCCAGCCTCACCTCCGCAGCCGTCACCTCGGTCAGGCATGGGGGCCGGGGATTTTCCTCTCTCCCCCCTCCTTCTTCTCCCTTTGTTCTCTCTCTCCACCAGCTTCAGGTTCAGAACCCAGGTGACTCAGAGGAGAGATGTTCCAGGGCCTGCTTCGCAGGGGGGAGGTCACAGAGCCGGGGGGAGGGGACAGGTGAACGCATACCTCTGGAGGGGCCCAGGTGCTGGCAGCGAGCCCAGCCCCTAGCAGCTGTGCCAGGCCAGTGGGAGGCACTGAGCCGGGCAAGTCAGACAGGTGGAGCCGGCCGGCCTGGCTGCCAGTCCCGACCCTGACGGGCCTCCTACAGCCACGGAGCAGGTAACCCGCCCTTTCCTCTCCTCTGCTGCTTTAGGTCACTGGCACCTTTAGGGGACACTTCCAGCGTGAGGAAAAGGCCTTTGGGGCGGGGGAGGTGGGGGCGTGAGTTTGCTTGGAGAGAGATTTGTTGTGTCCCTGGGTAGAAATGGGGCCTCCGTGTTAGAAACGCATTTCCAATTTCCAAGTCCTTGGTTCTGAAAGGCAGATTTATTTTTTTCTTTCTTTCTTTTTTTTTTTTTTTTTGCAGTACTGGGGATGGAACCCAGGGGCATTCTACCCCCGAGCTACACCCCCACCCCTATTTTTTTTTTATTCTTTATTTTGAAACAGGGTCTCACTAAGTTGCGGAGGGCCTCACTAAGTAGCTGATGCTGGTTGCGAACCTGCGATCCTCCTGTCTCAGCCTCCCAAATACTGGGATTACAGGCTTGCGCCACCACACCTGGCTTTGAAAGGTGGATTTCTTATGGAGCCTGGCTGTTCCACAGCAGGTTGGAGAGGCAAGGCCAGAAACCAGGAGGATTTTTTGTAATGCACATGGAGAGCCTGTGGAGGGCTTGGTGGCAGCAATGTGGGCTTTTGCTTCCTAAATAGAGGATGGGATGAGAGAGGGTGGGCTGGGGCTGCCTCTGCTCAGCATCAGGACCTGGCTTTATCAGGATGGATCTCTCAGTTTCTACTCAATAAAACAGGGGGTTCTGGGCTTCCTTGGAAACCCAGATTTATGTTATAGCCCTAACTGGGGCTGGAGTGTATGTGTGTGTGTGTGTGTGTGTGTGTGTGTGTGTGTGTGTGTGTGTGTTTTACTGGGGATTAAACCCCAGGGGCATTTTACCTTTGAGCTACATTCCCAGCCCTTTTTTTATTTTTCTTTTTGAGACAGGGTCTCGCTAAGTTACCATGTTGGCCTTGAGCCTGCCATCCTTTCTCAGCCTCCCGAGTACTGGGATTACAGGCATGCATCACCGCCTTCCAGCATGGGCTGGATTCTACTTTGGAAGCATCTGGAGTGTTGAAATGGCCCCTCCTGTGAAGACGAGACCTGTGAACCCAGTGTCCTGCATGCTCACCCACTGCGTCTCGGCCAGTGACTTCCCTAGACTGTCGTCGGAGGACCTCTGATTTGAGGACAGAAGCACAGGTGTGTTTCAGGGAAGAACAAACTCGGGATGCGCCACCTGAGAGGAGGACTGTTATCAAAATCTATTCCATGCCTTACTGTCTGCGGACTGTACCTTCTCTTATCGGCCACCGTCATGTAGCATCATCCGAATTTATTGAGCCCAAATGCTCTGCTGAGAAGAGGGGGCTCCCTGGGACCCCAAATGCCCACAGCAAGTATCGAGGTATCGTGATTGTCTGCATGATGTGCACTTCAGGGAAGGATGGGGAAGCTGGTTTTGCTGCTAAGTGACCCCTTCGTGACAGGGGACATTGTTGGTTAAGTGACATGCCTTTTTTTTTTTAACTCCAAGGCACATTATGATGCTCCAGCTGCTTAGTTGATGGGAGAGAACAGCTGCAAGTAAAAGAAAACCTCCCTCAAAATGACTTAAATCATCCGGGCGTGGTGGCGCACGCTTGTAATCCCAGTACTTGGAGGCTGAGACAGGAGGATCCGGGTTCGCAGCCAGCCTCAGCTACTTAGTGAGGCCCTCCGCAACTTAGACCCTGTTTCCAAATAAAAGATAAAATAGGTCTGGGGATGTAGCTCAGAGGAAGAATGCCCCTGGGTTCATCACCAGTATTGCAAAAAAAAAAAAGACTTAAATCAGCCAGGCGCACGCTGTGGCATATACCTGTAATCCCAGTCACAGGTTCGAAGGCCGACTCAGCAATTTAGCGAGTCCATTGGCAACTTAGCGAGACTCTGTTTAAAAAAAATATATAAGGGTCTGAGGGTGTAGCTCAGAGGTGGAGTGCCCCTGGGTTCAATCCCCAGTACCCCAAGAAAAAAACTTAAATCAACAGAACATTATTTTGTTTGGTTGGTTTTTGTGTCACTGCTGGGTATGGAACCCAGGTTCTAGCAAATGTTAGGCAAGCGCTCGACCACTGAGCTCCATCCCAGCCCCTAAACATTAAGTTTATAAAGCTAGAAGCCCAGGGATCAGGCAGCCTCGTGGCGGGTTACATCCAGTGAGTGGCTCAGTCACACCAGGGCATCTGGGACTCTCTGCGTTTCTGCTTTGCCATCCTCCACCTACTGGCTTGGTCTCCAGCCAGCTCCCTCCCATCCGCAATTCCTAGGTCTCTCCTCAGGGGAGGGAAATCACTTCCCAAAGGCCAAAGACTTCCCCACACATCTCATTGGCCAGAATTGCGTCTCATGCCCAGTCCGCAGCCAATCAGAGGCAAGGGAGGGGTTTGCCTGGACAGCTTCATGAGGCCCAGGAGACCCTGGAAGAAGGCCGGTGACCTGAGCCAAAGCAGGGTCCCAGCAAGGAAGGGGTGGGTGTGGGTTTGGGACCAATGACCCACAGCATCTGCTACATGGGAACACTCACATTTATTCAGATTTCTAACCCGGGGGGGGGGGTAATATGCTAACTCTTGTTCCATAGAGAGATTGATAGTAGGTAGATTTTCTTTTCTGGTGCTGAGGGTTTAACCCCACGCCTGGCATGCATGCAGAGCAGACACTCTACCGCTATTATAATCGCAGCTGCCCTTTTTATGAAATTCTTAATGCAAAGGCAGTTTTAGACAATCATGGTATCTACTGTAATCTTTCACAGCCCAGAGAGACCCTTCTTACCAGAAAGCAGCTGGGCTACTGGTTTTCAGGCATTCGAGCAACCCCCTCCCCCTTGTTTTGTATTTATTTACTTTTTTGGGGGGGTATTGGGGATTGAACTCAGGGGCATTCTACCTCCAGGCTATACCCCCAACCCTGTTTTTTATTCTTTATTTTGAAATAGGGTCTCACTAAGTTGCGGAGGGCCTCACTAAGTAGCTGAGGCTGGCTGCGAACCTACAATCCTCCTGTCTCAGCCTCCCAAGTACTGGGATTACAAGCATGTACCACCACACCCAGCTATTTACTTATTTTTTAATTTTAGTACTGGGGATTGAACCCAGGGTCATTCTACCTTGGAGCTATACCCCCAGTCCTATTTTTTTTAAAAAAAAAACAAAAAATGGTCTGGCTAAGTTGCTGAGGCTGGCCTTGAACCTGTGATCCTCCTGTCTCAGCCTGGTATTACAGGCATGCACCACCGTACTCAGGTCTTTTTCTGCTTTTAGATGAGCCTTAATGAGAGTCCTGCATGCTCAGAGGGGTTAGATGGGTGAGTCTCCCAGCTCCACAGAAGGCAGAGGCCACAGGTTCTAGTTGGCAGCCCCAAACAGCCAGCGAGCCAGTCTGCCATTCGCCCTGGGTTGCTGAGCGGATCAGAAGAGGGATCGACATTTGCCAATATCATCCGCTTGTTGGAGTTTATTCCCCTGGGCAGGCGCTGCTAGCTCCTCAATCTCAGGGGGTTAGTGAGGGGGTGGCCCCTCACTGGGAAAGCGTGTTCCAGGAGACACAGACCTGATGGTCATTTTGGAGGCTCAGAACTTCCAAGTCAAGGCCAGGCACGATATTCACACATGCCTGTACTCCCAGCGACTCCAGAGGCTGAGGCAGGAGGACTGCAAGTCTGAGGCCAGACTGGGCAATTTAGTGAGACACCGTCTCAAAATAAAATCTTAAAGGACTCGGGAGCCGGGCGTGGTGGCGCACGCTTGTAATCCCGGTACTTGGGAGGCTGAGACAGGAAGATCGCAGATTTGAAGCCAGCTTCAGCAATTTAGGCTCTCAGCAATTTAGCGAGACCCTGTTTCCAAATAATAAAAATAAATAATAATAATAATAATAATAATAATAATAAAAGGTCTGGGGGTAGAGCCTGGAGGTAGAAGGCCCCTGGGTTCCATACCCAGTACCACAAAAAAAAAAAAGAGGACTGGGGATATAGCTCAGTGGCAGAGGACCCCTGGGTTTAATCCCCGGGATTAGGTGTGGGTCCCTGAGACTACCACTGTCAAGGCAGGCTTCTGTCTGACTTGGACAGATGTCAGCACAGGCTGGCAGGGTCTCTGAAGCCCCTCAGCCACCGTCACCTCCCCACCATGGGACAGTTTTTCCTGATGTGGTGAGTGCAAGAGCCAAAACATTCCTTCAGGCTGATGCAGTGGCCCACTCCTGTAATCCCAGCACTTGGGAGGCTGAGTCGAGGCCCTCAGCTACTTAGTGAGATCCCGTAACAAAATAAAAAGGGCTGGGGCCTGGCGTGGTGGTGCACCCTTGTAATCCCAGTACTTGGGAGGCGGAGACCGGAGGATCCGGGTTCGTGGCCAGCCTCAGCTACTTAGTGAGGCCCTCCGCAACTTCATGAGACCCGGTTTCAAAATAAAGTATATAAATAGGGCCGGGGGTGTAGCTTGGAGGTAGAACGCCCCTGGGTTCAATCCCTGGTACCGCAAAAATAAATAAATAAATAAAAAGGGCTGGGGTGTAGCTCCGTGGTAGAACGCCCCTAGGTTCAATCTCCAGTACTGCACACACATGGAAAGGAAAGGAAAATTCCTCCAGGCTTTCGAGGTCACGCTGACGCACAGGACCTCCCTCGGCCGAGGTTAAATGTCCCCAGATTCCTCCAGAGCCTGCGGGGGTGAGGAGGTCACGGTCAGAACACGACTGTCCTCAGTACTGTCCTCCTCCCTCCACTATGGGCGCCTCCCTCTCTCGGGCACCTGTCCTCGTGGTTCCCCGGGGTTTCAGTGACGTGAGTGGATTTCCCAGCAGAGTGAGGGAGGGCCGAGGGCTTGCTCCCTGGAGACACGTCTAAGTGCGGAGGGCCCGGCCCAGCCTGCCGGGTTTCTCTCATGAATATGGCTTTTCTTCCCAAGGAGGCTGAGGCTGTCCGCTGCCCTTGAATCGCCTCAGACGACATGCAAGCAACCTCTTTGTTCTCACCCCGCAGGAGTACCGCGTTGGGATGGGGGACCCAGAGCTTGGGTTTTCTCACTTGGATCCTGTGAACAGGCTGCACCTTCAGGACCAGGTGACCTCCCGGGAGGCTCCTCCCACGGGTAAGGTTCTTGGAACACGCTCATCTACTGATGCCCTGCGTCTGCTATTGCACTAAACGCTGCTAGGGAAATGAAGACGTAGACAGTAAGGTCACGACCCCCCACGCTCCCGCTTGGATGCCCATGGATTGGGTGGAAGCAGGGGTCCAGCACGGGGACAGTCGGGACAGCTGGGGAGTGAGTGGGCAGGGCGCAGCCTCTAGCTTCTCTCCTGAGCTCCGCACTGCAGCCAGCAGGACTTTGAGAACAGTTCTGGCAAACCCCTCCATCCCTTACAACCCGCTGTGGCTCTCCATTGCTCCTAAAGAGGCAGTTCATTGTTGAGGCCCGCGAGGCCCGCTTCTCTCTCCAGCTTCACCCTGACCCTCTTTCTTCTTCTTTTTTTTTTTTTTTTTTTTTTTTGGTGGTACTGGGGATGGAACCCAGGGGCCTTCTACCTCCAAGCTACACCCCCAGCCCGATTTTATATTTTATTTGGAAACAGGGTCTCACTAAGTTGGTGAGAGTCTCACTAAGTTGCTGAGACTGGCTTCAAACCTGTGATCCTCCTGTCTCAGCCTCCCAAGTACTGGGATTACAAGCGTGCACTAACACCCGGCCCTCTTTCTTGCTTGAGCCCCTCACGCTCGTAGCCCTGCGTGCTGGTCCTTCCTCCCCAGCTCGCTTTGCCCGCTGGTGTGTGACCTCCTGCCCTCCCTAACCTCCTCCTTCCCACTGCGGGTCTCGCCCTGGCAGCACCGTTCATGGTTGTCATTTTGCATGTCTGATTTCTTGCCCATGCCTCTCTCCATGGACACTTGGTCCCCCAAGGCCCACCCAGTGATCCAACCAGACACTAACTGAGGTGCAGCTGTGGTTTATAGACGCGGTCAACTTCTGCAGTCACTGCCTGCAAGTCAAGGAGTTTATCAGCTACCATGTGGTGGGCCTCATCCAATCAGTTGAAAGGCCTGAAGAGCCCACGCAGGCTTCCCTGACGGGAACGTGCCACCCATGGACTGCAGCATCGGCAACGGCCAGTCTCCGGCCTCAGGCCTGCCCTGGAAACCCCAGGCGTGCCTGGCCACCCCACAGTTACCGAGGCAAGCCCTTGATGTCTTTCAGTCTCTGTGCATTCTGGCTCTGGGTCTCCAGGGAACTCATGCACTTTCTAAAGATGCCCACGACAGGGAGGGTCGGTACTTCGTCCCTTTGCTGCCCTCCTGTGCACACCGCTGACTTTGTAGGGGTGAGGGGGGCACTGGGGATTGAACCCAGTGGCATGCCACCTCCGAGCTACACCCCCAGCCCTTTTCATTTTTTATTTTGAAACAGGGTCTCACTATGCCACTGAGGGCCTCACTAAGTTGCTGAGGCTGGCCTTGAACCCACAATCCTCTTGTCTCAGCCTCCCAAGTACTAGGATTACAGGCATGCGCCACCACACCTGGCTCATGCTGACTTTTATTTTATTCTTTGTGCTACTGGGAATTGAACCCAGAGGCATTCTACCTCCAAGCTACACCCCCAGACCAATTTTATTTCTTTGTGTGTGTGTGTGTGTGTGTGTGTGTGTGTGTGTGTGTGGTACTGGGGA